>WWET01003283.1:125034-140375 GCA_011038615.1 Limnodynastes dumerilii | reverse complement strand
GCGTGCTTTCCGTGCGCGCGGGGGTCTGAAATTACGCGAGACAGAGGGGAGTGCACGCCCCCTGTCACCCCCCTCTGTCGCGCGGGCTTATGGCAGCTGACGCTGCAAATGCACGCAAATGGGTTCGGACAGAACAAAGTATAGTAATCCTAGCGTAACATCTGGAGGGCGCATAATTGTACGATCGATCCAATAAGCGCTGTTGTGTGTGGCCAGTTTAACAGTTGTGTATGATAACTACTGCTGTTATATGTGTATGCATCTATCTCTAATTAAATGTCTTGTTTTAACTTATTACAAAGTTTATGTGTGGCCCATTTACATCTTAAATGGTATCCGCTTTCCCATCAACAAAAATCTGCTGCAGTTGGTGCAAGGGTTGCACAAGAAGATTTTGGTTGTGTAATTTACTTTGTAAGCTTAAATACGTGTGTTATGTATTTTTCTCACATCAATTTTTCTTTATACTCCTTTAGACTAGAAATCCAAAATTTCCAAAGCATGCAGGCCCTTATATTTGCCATAGAGGAGATCAACCGATCACCCGATCTTCTCCCTAATGTCACACTGGGCTTCCAGGTCTTCGACACCTGCACTGTTCTGAGACGGGCAGCAGAAGGCACACTGTGGATGTTGTCTGGTGGGCAGGAGAAGGTCCCAAATTATCAGTGTGGTGGAGGATCCCTTGCTGGGATTGTTGGAGATTCTGGCTCTACACGCTCCATCCTTATGGCTCAAATATTGGGTCTCTACAGATACCCACAGGTAAAATATAAAAACCCTGTCTTCAGGTATGAGGTACAGTGGTGGGTGATATATTTTAGGTACCATAGTAGCACAATGAATAGCACCGCTTCCTCACTCAAACAGGCATCAAAAGGAACAGGGCATATACAAAAGATGACAGAGGGCCGAATCCAGACCCTGAGATTCCCAGGCTACTTACGCATGCAAGGTGCATAAGTGGCCTGATTTGACTGGAGGGTGCATGCAATCTCCAGATGTTACACTAGGGTTACAATACTAACACTAGCATAGCAAGATTCATACGGAACTTAGTTCCACACAAGCCCATTTTCAAAGAGATAAGGCAGGCTTATGGCAGTGTAAGCTGCCATAAAGGCCGCACAAGAGAGGGGAGTGACAGGGGGTGTGCACTCCCCTCTCTCTGTTGGACGGACCGACCCCCGCACATAAGGAAAGCATGCAGGGGTCTGGATCTGGCCCAGAGTCCCATCAAAAACATGGCATAGTCTATGTCTGAGTTCAGGTCTACATTAGTTTGACTTGCAAGAGCACGCCCTTACTGTACATGTAAATCCGGCCCTAGGTCTCAACTACAGCATATAACTCAATGCCTTCCTTTGCAAATGTGTGCTAACCCATTGTGATATATGTATTTTTTGGTGTTGAGCACCACACTTCCTTTCATTGTTTGTACATTATGATTGTGTTTAGTTGTAACCATTGACCATGTATCTTTTTGTCTACAGATAAGTTACTTTTCCACCAGCCCAGTCCTCAGCAATCGGAACTTGTTCCCATCATTTTTCCGCACTATACCCAGCGATATGTTTCAGTCTCGGGGTCTAGCAGATCTGATATTGCATTTTGGTTGGACATGGGTTGGGTTCCTAGGTACTGACAATGATTATGGTCAACTTGGCATGCAGGTCCTCAAACAAGAATTGATCAAAGCTGGGGTTTGTGTGGCCTTTGTTGAGAATATTTTAACTGGTCAACCTAACAGGAACGCTCCACACATTGTTAAAGTTATCAAAGACTCAACACCCAAGGTTGTGGTAGTGTTGGCTTCGGACTCTGATTTTATGCCTGTGGTTGAAGAACTGGCAAATCAAAATGTGACTGGGAAAATTTGGATAGCCAGTGAATCATGGTCAACTTCCACTCTTCTTTCAAAAGAAAAATTCCAACAAGTCTTGGCGGGCACCATTGGTTTTGCCATTCATGGTGGACAGATGCCAGGATTTGTAGAGTACCTTAATAGTGTTCACCTATCAAAGTTTACCAGTGATTCCTTCATAAGAGAGTTTTGGGAGCAGACTTTTTCTTGTAAGTGGTCCAAAATCAATTATTTAGATGGTGGGATGGAGAACAAAACAACACATTTTTGCACTGGAGAAGAAAAATTAAAGGTCTCCAATACAAGTGTTGATTTTAGAATAACGTTTAATGTATACACCTCTGTTTATACCTTTGCATGGGCCTTACAAAACTTGGTTTACTGTAAACAAGGAGATGGCCCATTCACTCATGGCACCTGTGCTGATATCTCACACATGTTTCCTTGGCAAGTAAGAACATTTACTTTTACCTTTATGCCCGGATCCAGATTTAATTGCTGATGTGATTGGTGGTACACTATTATTTAGTTGTTTACGTGTGTTTAAGGGAGGGGAGACCACTCCCCTCACGTATAAGGGATTTACACCACCGGGACCTTCCTTCATTTTTACGCACTGGATCCATTCAAAATTAGGTTGCGCCGCAATAAGGATTGTGCATAAGGGCTTAGCATTACTGTATGATTAACATATCTCCCCCCTTCCACTTTGCATATTCATATAATGCTAGCACCTTGTACCACCAACGGAAAGACTTCCAATACTGGATAATGAGTATTCAGATCCATGCTAAAATTTCTTGCGTGCACATGCGTAGAAGCAGTATGCAAATGTTTTACGTAGTGTCCCGAAAACGACCACAACTCTTAAGTCTGGATCTGGTGCTAAGCCATTGCTTCGTACAGTTTGATAGGATCTTTTCAATAACAAATTCTTTATACTTATTTTGATTTTAGCTTCTCCATTATATTAAAACTGTTGATTTTCAAACCAGTGACAAGACGCGGGTATTTTTTAATGATCAAGGAGATCCTCAAGTCCTCTATGATATTGTTAACTGGCGGCCAAGCACCACAACCATCTTGGAGCAGGCTGTGATTGGAAGATATGATTTGAGCTCTTCAGATGGGAATAACTTGGATATTGACAAAACTGCCATTATATGGGCCAATGGTGATAAAAAGGTATACCCCAAAATGACACTGTACATACCCAGTCCAGTTTCCCGTGTCATTAATTCTACATTTTGACTGTAAACTGGGTAAATTAGCAGAAAATTGAGAAGTATTTTATAAAAATTCATTGGGTGTTTTTTTTTTCTGAGCAATAGCTAAAACTTATAGTACAACTGTGTACGTTGTAATTTATCAAGTCCAGTTGCCTTGACTCCTGGGGTGGGGAAACAGTGCTCAAAGGCCCCTAGACAGGTGCCCATTCTGTCCAGTGGAAAAGATGGCCCTGGCTGGACTGGATCCAGAGCACAGGAGGTCTCATGCTGGATCCCTGCTGCATACTACCACACAATCACACATTCGGTAGTTACACTACCAGGACCCTACCTTAACATTTCCACTGTGCCCCATGTAAAAGGAGGTGGTAAATGTGAATTGCACATAAGGGCTGAAGCCATCCTTTACTGTACAATCTACATCACTCCCCCCGCCCACAAAGCAGAAGCACTTATAGCTCTTGTCTGGCCTGTCTTCAGAATGCTTTCCAGGATTGATCTGGATGATCCATCCTGGTACATTCTGGTACTGTGGTTGGAAAACAAACCCCCTTGCTTCTGTCGTGCATCTGTATTTAGCCCACTGTTATGAAGACCAATCAAAATTCATCAATATCTCCAACCCACTTTATAAACAATAATTTCACCACAGGTGCCTAAATAATACTAGAATTTCCAATATGTCAAATGTGTACGAATTTTCTTTATATTTCTGAATTAGGTTCCCCAATCACAGTGCAGTCCAAGCTGTCCTCCAGGCTTTAGAAAGGTGTCTATTCCAGGAAAACCCATCTGTTGTTTTGAGTGTGTTCCATGCCCACAAGGAGAGATTTCCAATAAAACAGGTACCAAACAATCTGGGCGATTTTATTTTTTAAATCCCATCGATGTCATTTATGATGATCATGATGTCTACCTTTTCTTCCAGATTCGTTGGTTTGTCAGCAATGTTCTTGGGACATGTGGCCAAATCTCCTACGGAATATGTGCTTACCGAGGACCATTGAGTTTCTTTCCTATGATGAAGTCATGGGTATGAACTTGGCAACTGTTGCCATTGTCTCTTCTGTAGTCCCAATTGGTATTTTGGGTGTTTTTATTCACTATAAGACCACACCCTTGGTCCGAGCCAATAACTGGACTCTAAGTTGTCTTCTCCTAGTATCATTATGCTTATGCTTCCTTTGTTCGTTAACTTTTATTGGATATCCACAGCCAGAAAAGTGCTTATTGCGGCAGGTGGCATTTGGTTTGTTTTTTTCCTTCTGCGTATCTTGTGTTCTGGCCAAGACTATAACCGTGGTCATAGCCTTCAAGGCCACCAGGCCTGGGACGACCTTAAGAAAATGGACGGGGGCAAAAGTGTCCTACTCTGTTATTGTGATTTGTGTTCTCATTCAAGTATCCATCTGTGTGACATGGCTTTCATGCTCTCCTCCATTCCCAGAATATGATAATCAAACACAGTCCAGGGTCATTATTATTAGCTGCAATGAAGGTTTCCCACTTGCGTTCTGGGTAATGTTGGGATATCTTGGGCTCTTGGCAACCATCAGTTTCATTGTTGCCTTCTTGGCCAGAAGACTACCCTCTAGCTTTAATGAAGCAAAATACATCACCTTTAGCATGTTGGCCTTCCTTAGTGTCTGGATATCCTTTATCCCAGCCTACCTCAGCTCCCGCGGGAAGTATACTGTGGCCATGGAGATCTTTGCCATCTTGTCCTCCAGTTGGGCTGTAGTGGTTTGTATATTCTTCCCAAAATGTTTCATAATATTGTTTCGGCCAAATATGAATGACAAAGGACATCTCATGAGAAAAGATCATGGTCGATCATAGAAATTCACACTTTCAATGACAAAAATAAAGTAAAAAAAAAGCAAATGACTTGTTTAGTCTTCAAGTTTTTTGTTAGATGTTTACCAGATAATAATCTAAAAGATGTAAATGGCTTCATTTAATGCATAAACGAGTCAATAACTAAAAAGGTGAAAAAGAGAATTTATTTGGAATAAATATTTTTGCAAATTTAAAATACCCCAAAAATGTCCGTAGTTTAATTTTTTAGTTTTTAGAAAAGCAGTTGAGATGTATAATGGTAATGTTGGTGGTCAAATTAAATGAAAAATTATTTATAATAAAGCCAATTTGAAGCTCAATGCATGAGAAACTTTTCCATAGCATTACTGAAGTGTTGTCAAACTTAAATTCCTAAATACAATATAGGCTGTGGAGAGTCAGCGTTCACCATCTTCTTGGTCCTAGAAATGGCCTGTGGCTGTTGCACATGTTTAGGCTTACATTAAGGTTCAGGTCTGGGTTGTGCTTATTTGCCAGAACATGTCCCTTTCTGTGCTTGGCTTATGTGAGTCCACCACTCTTCTCCCTCGTAGCGCCACTCAAATTGTAGACCATCACACTTAGTTTAATTTAAGTCTGAGTTGCTGCATTTGCAAAAGCATCTGTTCTAGACATGAGCAGTGCAAAGGTAGGCAGAGACACTACATCATCGAGGATTACATTTGAGTTTGGATCTATGATTAGTAGGATCAATTATCTCTATATATGATTCATAGAATGAGTTATTGCTGCACATGATCAGATATCTCTTTACACTTGCTCTTAAAAAATGGATCAATAGGTTCAAATTCATTCTTAAGTAAGTATGGGAATCAACATTCAACAGATAAAATTGGTCAGTCTGGATTGACCAAGATGTTCTTATCAATGTCAAAAGGCCAGATCCAGACCCTAGCACGCTTTCCGTTGTGCAGGGGTCAATCCATCCGACAGAGACGCCCCCTGTCACTCCCCTCTGTTATGTTTACGCCGCCTTAAGCCTGCCTTAAGTCTGTCATGCGGATCAGCGGTCCATACGACCACTTCTCTGCACTAGTGTGAGAGCCCCCTCCCACACTGTACAATTACCACGCCTCCCCCCACCCACTTTAACAGGCGGCAGGGAAGCATTTCTCATATCTTTAGAAATGGGCTTGTACGGAAATTAGTTGTCAGATTCTTGCTATTTACTACTATCGTAATCCTAGCGTAACATCTGTAGGGTGCACGTTGGGTGCGTAAGTGGCCTGATGTTCACAGGTCTGGATACGACCTAAAGTCTTTTACTGTGTTAAAACCTGGCATGTCCTTAGCAGCAAGGGATCATAGTATTATCCCCAAATTTTGGCTAAATGTCTGGAAACCAAGTTCAAATTTGAGACGATGGTCAAAGTGGACATTTAGAAGTGGTGGTATTGACATTTGGAAGAGGCGGTATGGAAAGACATAAAATAATAGAAGTGAATTAGAATTTTTTGTTATTTTACAGTATGGCAAAACACTGTGCACCGCTTTAAGATACATTACAATACCACAGGGAGAAAACTTGGGTGATAGAGCTCGATTTTAGATGACAGTGCTGATTGGTCCATGAGACTCCCAGAAGTTGGAAGCCAGTGGAAAGTTACACTCTGTTTCTTCAATAATCAAGGCAATGTGACCAGTCCAAGCATATATCACATGTAAGGGGTTGATCCTGATTTATTAGATGGGGAATTAACCAACCACTGACCTAGGTTGGCAATTATAGTATAACTTCCTTTACTGACTTTCCACGCAGTGGATTTTCTGCTATAAGAGTCACGTGATACGATTTACGCTACAGTTCTACTTTATATCTATTAATCTAATCCAGAGATACTAATATCCAGAGATCTCAAATGTACGCCCTAAACCCCAACATGACCCGACCACTGAACATGATCATAATACAATTCCATTAAGCTCTATACAGTCATAGGACACTACACCCCAACATGACTCAATTACTGGACATAATTATAATACAATTCTATTTCACTCTATACAGACATAGGACACTACACCCCAACATGACCCGACCACTGGACATGATCATAATACAATTCTATTACACTATACTGACATAGGACACTGCGCCCAAACATGACCTGACCACTGGACATGATCATAATACAATTCTATTACACTCTATACAGACATAGGACACTACATCTCCAACATGACCCGACCACTAAACATGATAATAAAACAATTCTGTTACACTATACAGACATAGGACACTACACCCCAACATGACTTGACCACTGGACATGATCATAACACAATTCTATTACACTATACAGACACAGGACACTACACCCCAACATGACCTGATCAATGGACATGATGATAATGCAATTCTATTACACTCTATACAGACATAGGAAACTACACCCCAACATGACCTGACCATTGGACATGATCATAGTACAATTCTATTACACTCTATACACACATAGGACACTACATCTCCAACATGACCCGACTACTGGACATGATCATAATACAATTCCAATACACTATACAGACATAGGACACTACACCCCAACATGACCTAACAATTGATCTTAATTGTCAGGATATGGAGTGCTGGAGCTGCTCACACTGGATACCTTCACTTTTCCAGGTCAAAAGGGAGATACCATCATATCTTTATTATACATTAAAATATAATAGTTTGAAAACAGTCAGAATGTATAAAAGCACACAAACATATTTCCAAACTTTGTATATATAAAATGGGTACAACCTTCTAAAAAGCGCTGGGGTGAAATCTATAAACAACAGCCTCTAAGACCAAAGAAAAGTCCAAACATTTTCTCATAAAATAGTATCATGAACAATTCAGGTAAAGAAGGCAGCGTAAAATGATTATAAATAATAAAAAGTGTTACATATAACTAATTAAGCGGCATACAGTATAAAAATTAAAAAGGTAAAAAAATAGATAATTGTTCAGGTAAACAAAGGTCCAAGTAAAAGAGTCCACTTGAAGTTCTGTATATCTCAATATTCTTCCACCATTTCTCCAGAATTAGATTACAAATCCAGGGAATATATGTGGGGGAAAGAAATTATAATAAAAAGTGGTGGAAATGGTGGACCCGTTGTCCTGGGGATTAATGTCTTACGGAGTCTGGACCAAGCCTTACTACAGAACAAGGGGAAGGAATATTGGAAAACCCTCCAAGTCCAGAGACCAGTACAGCAAGCTTTTCTGCGGGTCACGAGGCAACGGGAAATAAGGAAAGCCACCGGAACCCTTGGTTATATACGGACCAGCCATCGACAAGCGCTGGAGATCCCACCCCGAAAGGAAGTGATCATTTACATGGAGGTGCGGACACATCAAAAGCTGATAGGCCGAGAAGTTCTGGTGGAGCCTACTGGGTCGTGGGAGGCAGAGTGCGGGGTGGTGATAGCGCGAACCCTGTGTACCGTAGAAACGGGACGAGTACCCGTGCGCTTCTGTATGTGGGGGAACAACCACAGATAATCCCCGCTGGCACCACTCTGGCACAGATAATAGCGTATCAGGAGGACAGCGTTCAGGCTGGACCGAAGGGTCATCATACATTCAAACCCCAACACACCGTGGGTGATGACTGTGGAAGTTGGCGATGAGAGGCCCACTGCCGGCTGGGATGGACAAGCCATCTTGGAACAGATGGACGTGCCCCTGGAAGATCCGGATGGGCCTACAAGAAAGAAGTTGGAAGATATCCTGTGGAGAAGACGAGGAGCGTTCTCCCAGCATACTGAGGATTTTGGGTTAACGTCAGAGTTAGAGCATGAGATTCCCACTCCGTCAACGCTACCGGCCTATACCTCCAAGGTTATACCAGGAGGTGAAGTCAATGCTGCGCCAGATGTTGAATAATCACGTTATTCAGGAGAGTAAAAGTCCCTGGGCTTCCCCGATCGTCCTGGTCCGCAAGAAAGATGGCACCATACGGTTCAGTGTGGATTATCACCCGTTGAACAGCTGTACCGTGCGTGATGCCTATTCCTTGCCTCGGGTGGAAGAATCCCTCGCTGCCTTGGGGAGAGTCCAATACTTCTCCACACTAGACCTCGCGAGCGGCTATTGGCAAGTCCCGGTGCGGAAAAAGATCGGGAGAAGACTGCGTTTGTGACGCCGATGAGCCTGTTTGAATTTTGTCGGATGCCTTTCGGGCTCACAAATGTCCCGGGCACCTTCCAGCGACTGATGGAGAAGGGTTTCGAGGATCTAAATTTCGAAGCAATCCTCATCTATCTAGATAACATTATCGTGTTTGCTCCCACCCTGGATGAACATCTGGAGAGACTGGAACTGGTTCTACACCGACTGGAACAGTATGGGCTGAAGCTCAAGCCCTGGAAGTGTAACATGCTCAAGCCCAGCTTGGAGTACCTTGGACAGATAGTGGCCTATGCAGACTTCAAAAAGCCCTTATCCTGTACATGGATGGGAGTCAGAAGGGGTTGGGAGCTGTACTTGCCCAGATGCAAGTTGGTCGGGAGCGTGTGATCGCATATGGCAGCAGGAGTCTCAGGGAGTCTGAAAGGAAAGGAAACTACAGCTCTTTCAATTGCTAGCTGTTGTCTGGGCAGTCACCGAAAAGTTTGCTGAATATCTAACTGGCGCAGACTTTGAAATAGTCACTGACAACAACCCCTTGGCCTACTTGAGGGCTTTGGAGCAACAATGGGTGGCTCGGTTGGCTAAGTTTTCGTACAAGATACGATACCACCCCGACCGGAACAACGGAAATGCGGATGCCTTGTCACGGTTTTCCATCGCCCAACCCCAGAGTCCGGGAGATGAAGACCGGGAGGGGGAGAAGATACCAGATCTTTCCTGAGTGAGGCGAAGGACCCGGGCAAGAAGTCCTACTAGTAGTAACCGGGGTGCCAAGGACCGCAGCGGGGTGGGCCACAGTGCAAGAAGAGGACCCAGATCTGAAGAAGATTCAAAGGTGGAAACAAGAACTACACTGGCCATCTGCGACAGAGCGAGCCCAACTCTCAAGAGGCGGGCGACGGATTTTGCACAATTGGGACTGGCTGGCCCTGGAAGGAGCAGTGCTTTGTAGGCGCGCGTACCTGGGACAAGAACTAAGAACTGTGCCGCAAATCATGATACCAATGGAACAAGCACGAGCTTTGGTGACGGAGGCGCATGCAGAGGGAGCCCACTTGGGTTCCGCAAAGACGTATTCTTGGCTGCAAGGGCGGTACTATATGCCGGGGCTTCGGAAGATCACGGAAGAAGTGTGTCGGAGCTGTACTCGTTGTGGGCTGGTGAAACCCACGGCACAACATGCCCCAGCCCAGGGCATCTGTACTGGGAGGCCGTTGGAGCTAGTAATGATGGACTACATCTTGATTGGAGAGTCGGTTAGTGGTCATCGCTACGCCTTAGTTATCACAGACCAAGTTTACCATTGTGGTACCCACCCGGGACCAAACAGCAGTAGCAGCAGCCCGAGCACTTGTGGATCATTTCATACGGTCGTATGGCTGTCCGGAACGGATACACTCAGATCAAGGGGCCTGTTTCCAAGGAAATCTGGTACGAGAGCTTTGCCGAATCTATGGAATAAACAAGTCCAGGACCACCCCGTACTGTCCCCAGGGGAATGGAGCCTGTGAGCGATTCAACAGGACATTACTCCAGATGCTTAGAATGCTGGAAGTAAAGCAGAAGAGACACTGGCCGGATTACGTGGCGGAGCTCGTGTGGGTGTATAACAATCGTGTGCACCACACTACGGGGTTTGCCCCATACTTCTTGCTCTTTGGGAGACCGGCGAAAGACATGGGAGACTAATGCTGTCCCTGCCAGAAGGAGAAGGAACCTGGTCTACGGCGGGCTGGACAGGTGAACAGCAGAAACGACTGAAGACTGCTTGGAAGATCGCCGAAAGGCAGATTGAAATTCGGCCAGAATGGAGTCCAAGATTTCCTCCAGTGGAATCTCTGACGGAAGGGCAGCGGGTCCTTGTCAGGGTCACAAGGCCGGGAAGCAAGCTGAGTGAGCGGTGGGAGGTGATGCCATATGTGGTGCGAAGGAGAGTGTCTCCCCGGATTCCGGCCTATGAGGTAAGCCCGACAGACGGAAGTGGAGAGACTCGCGTTTTACACCGTAATATGCTTCGTCCATGTAAGTTTCTGGAAGATGTTCCGCCCTCACCCTTGGAGGAACAGACCACGGCTGTGAGGCCGACTGAGGAAGACTAGTGGATTCCCGCATCTATAGACCCTAGCCAAGAGGATTCCTTGTCGGAAATGGTGGACACTCCCCAGGAACAGAATGATCCCCTCCCCAGGAGATCGCAACGGAGCACCCGGGCCCAACCAGGCCCTCGTTTTCGGGATCCCAACTTCGTATGGCTACAATCTCAAATTGTGGGGACCACAAAGGGTAAGGGGCTGGGAAATGTGGAGAAGGCCGGGGGCCCGCTGTGGCTGCCGCGCCCGAGTGGAGGTCCGTCCCTGGAGGGAGAGGTGACATCAGGGGACCCCTCCGTTCGGCAATGCGGCGGCCCCAGCGTGTGTCTGGATATGGGAGCTGAGAGTGACAGCGCGGCAGGCAAATTAGCGGCTGTGGTGTCACTAGCTCCGCCCCCTTTAGCAGTAAGTGAGGGGGAATGTGACAGGAAGCGCTGGGGAGAGGCAGAACGCGGGAGAGAAAGGAAAGGGATGCACCGTGTCTCCCCTAGACAAAGAGCGCTAATTAACCCCTGTGTGCCTGCCACCCCAGGAGCCTCATTAACCCCTCTGTGCCTGTACCAGAGCCTAATTAACCCCGCTGTGCCTGCCACCCCAGGAGCCTCATTAATCCCTGTGTGCCTGTACTGGAGCCTAATTACCCCTGTGGACCTAACACCTACTGATATTAAGTTCCATTGCACCACTACCTGTTACTGCCAGTAGAAAGCTAACCCGTAACATATCAACTGTTTGTTAAGTAGGGATTTGTTCCAGTGATTGTTAAATAGATAAGATTTGTTATTGTTGTAGAGGGCTTAACCCTAGTTTGATAAGGAACGCTGTGTATTGTAATTTGTTATCCCGGTTGTCAGAGATATCGGGCCTGATCCAGCGCTACGAAAATTCGCACGACGGGCGAATGCGAACGTACGCTCGTCGTATCAACCTACACGCCCCTAGCACTCCCATAGTAAAGTCCCTGCTTACGGCGGCTATACCCTACACTGGGTACGACCGTCGGCCGTACGAAAATTCGCAGAAAATACGCTGAGAAAATACGCTTAGCACGCCCATACTGTACAATTTAAATGGCTACCCCCGCCTCCCTGTAGTAAAACGGGCGCCCAGCCGAGTAGAAAGCTAACCTGTAACATATTAACTGTTTGTTAAGTAGGGATTTGTTCAGTGATTGTTAAATAGAATAAGATTTGTTATTGTTGTAGAGGGCTTAACCCTAGTTTGATAAGGAACGTTGAGTATTGTAATTTGTTATCCCGGTTGTCAGAGATATCGTCACCGCAGGTAAGTGGCGGCAGAGTCCTCTGCGAGTTGAGGGTTTTCGTACGGAAGTAAACAGGTAGGTTGCTTACAGGTAGGTTGGGTACAGGTAAGAAGGTTGTAGAATACTGCAGCAGAGGTAGGCTGTTGCGTTTTCTTCCAGGGTCGACGTCTAGACTGTCGGTGAGTATTACACTTGACCTGTTTGGGTGCTCCGTATCCCACGGGCACAGACGGAATTGTAGGCGTGCGCAACATTCCGTCCATTCGCCATACATTGGTGACAGAAGGGGGTCTGAGGCTCTGGCCAATGATGACCAGTCCCCTGCCAGTGGGTTAATATTCTGTTTCTTTCACAGGCGTTTCTAGCTTGTCGGCAGAGCATTAATTATTCTTCCTTTCACAGTGAGTAAGTACTTGCATAGGGGGCAATCGCCGTAGTCTGTTCGGGTCGGCCGTCAGGATCAGGTAGGACCTCTGGGGAGAAGGTTGGGTAACCGTCGTGGGTCGTCAGATTATTAGTATTCACATTCTGGTTATCCTCATACCCTGTTCCTGTATTTCATGCTGGCACCATTAATCCATCTACCTGTATTTCTCCTGCATCTGGTTCCTTGCCCACTATACCCAAACCTCAGCACTCCCCAGAGGGCCGCAACTTGCTACCGACCTACAGTCCATCCCCACCATCAGGTTGTTAAGACGTTAGACTCCACAACTCTGGTCATTGGCATATCTATAATGGGTGCAGGGTGTGCAGTGCACAAAGGCCCCTCAGAACAGGGGGGCCCCGTGGCACACACTCTGCACCAAAATCTATGTCCTTAGATCAACCCTTTTTCTGCCTCTCGTTTTTTTTCATTATCTGTGGACGGGGGAGGGATGCAGGTGGAATCATGGGTGTCGTGGGTGGGGGACACGTTAGACCAGGACAAGTTGCATGCAACGTTCAGTAGGAAATACCCAATCGCTATCTGCCTGACCCAGAGACAATTACGGATGGCGAGCAGTCTTTACGAATCCTTCCATATAAACAATCATTACAGGTAAATTGTGTATGTTTGCGTGCAACAGCATGATTCACCTAAAATACGCACCATTGCACCTCAGGCCCCTGGTATACAGATTCACACCCTGACTTGGTCAGGCTGTGGAGAAGGGAGTCTTAGGGTCAGGCTGTGGGGAGTCTTAGGGTTAGGCTGTGGAGAGGGGAGTCTTAGGGTCGAGCTGTGGGGAAGGGAGTCTTAGGGTTAGGCTGCGGGGAAGGGAGTCTTAGGGTTAGGCTGCGGGGAGGGGAGTCTTAGGGTCAGGCTGTGGGGAAGAAAGTCTTAGGGTCAGGCTGCGGGTAAGGGAGACTTAGGGTTTGTCTGCAAGGAAGAATGGGTTAGTGTTAGGGTAATGAAAGGGGAAGGTTAGGGTAAAAATTAAGGGTTGGAGTAGGGGATATAGAAAGTGTTGCTTTTCTATTGGGGCAGGAAGTCTCTTAATAGATCCATCTTCAGGAATAGGGTTCTCAGTGGCGATCCACACCTCTTTTTTTTACCAGCATGTTTGAATTTCAAGCAGTAAATGCATTTCTATATTTAGGAAAACGCTGCTGAATTATTATGTTGTTTTTTGTTTTTCAGAATATACAGTGCTAAAAATATTATTAAACATTTTTTTAAAATATTATTTTTTATTTTAGTGTGTTCAAACATACACATTAGAGTTAACTTATTCAGCAGCCAATTAACCTACCAGCATGTTTTTGGAGTGTGGGAGGAAACCGGAGCACCCTGAGGAAACCCACACAGAAACAGGGAGAACATACAAACTCCACACAGATTAGGCCTAGTCCGGGAATCAAACTCATGACCTCAGCACTGAGACACAAGTGCTACTCACTGAGCCACCTTGCTGCATCACAGTGGCAGTCCGGTGTGGATAATCTATGTACTCTACTGATATGATTGAACTTGCGGTAGAACCTTTATGGAGCTGAGCTGTCCAGACTTGAAGAATATCCTGCAGGACAAAGTACTTCTGGGAATGTCAGAATGGATTCATCATCGTTCAATCATAGTTCTCATTTCTTATTCGTGACCTCTCACTGACAGTAATCCCTCTCCTCCTGCCCCTCAGGAGACGCTCTCTGATAGGACCTCTTGTCCCTATGGTGCTCATTTATCATTCTGTCGTAGGAACAGGGTGTTGGGCAATTAATATAATGTTCTATCCCTCTGGACAGTGAGCCCTATAAAGGTACTTGGCACAATGCAGATCTGTGCAGTGAGAGGCTGTCACTGTGCTCCTTCTCCTATCACCCTCTTACAGCATCTTCCTATTATTATTACTACAACCCACCTCTGTGTAGTCAGCATTATGTCTTAACTGTTCCCCATCTCCCCATTGTTCCATAGATCTGAATCTATTAATGACCTTCTTTCTTTCTCTCTGAACAATGATGCCGCTGCCCTCCTTCATAAAGCCCCTGGTGTTATTGTGCCGTGCCGTCATCCACCACAGACTGCTGAGTGGTCTTCTTCTAGCCTACCTTCTGGTTCCGTGTGCTGGAGGAGCGGAGAGAGATCAGGGGTGCAGATTTCCACGGGGAGATTTTTCTGGCCTCTACAGAGACGGTGACATCATCATTGGCGGTATATTCCCTGTCCATGTCTACAGGACGTATCCCAAGCTGACGTTTTTGGACTCACCTCCACCTGTGACCTGCAACACGTGAGTGACGCTTCTAAATATCACCTGTAACCCTTCAGAAGTTATTCACTAACCCGGATATTGCACATTGGGCCTGACCCAGACTGATGAGGGAATTCCGTGCGTATGCATATGTTACGTATGATAGAGGCAGGGCCGGTGCTACCACTAGGTGATCTTAGGCGATCACCTGGGGTGTCATGCCTGGTGGCGGG
>WWET01003283.1:112155-122225 GCA_011038615.1 Limnodynastes dumerilii | reverse complement strand
GGCGACGCAGGGACCGCCCCCTCCCCCCCGGCGACGTAGGCACCGCCCCTATGATTTTTACTTTTCTCCCTGAAATCATTTTTCAAAAGTAGGCAACCATGAGTAACATGTATAGCTTGGAGCAGAGAAGAGCAACTAAAACAGTGCATGGCCTGTGTCACACAACCTACAGAGACAGACTAGAGGAAATAACATGTATAGCTTGAAGCAGAGAAGAGCAACTAAACTGGTGCATGGCCTGTGTCACACAACATACCAAGAAAGACTAGAGGAAGTAACATGTATAGCTTGGAGCAGAGAAGGGAGAGGGGGGATATGAAAGCAGCTTTCACGTATATCAAGGGTTGTGACCGGCTGGAGGAGGGGGCATTTTTCAGGAAGAGGTGTAATAGAACACGAGGACATGAATATAAACTGGAGGGTGGTAGATTCAGAGGAAATGTGCGGAAAAATTACTTAACTGAAAGGGTGATAGATAAGTGGAATAACCTCCCATCTGAGGGGGTAGAGATAACATGGTAGAACAGTGTAAACATGCTGGGGATAAATATAATGATATCCTAAATCTCAAACTAAATTGAGGGTAAATAGAGTGTAGGGTCAGTATAGTTTTAAATAAACAACTGGGCAGACTGGATGGGCCGTGTAGCTCTTATCTGCTTGTAACTTTCTATGTTTCCATGTTCTATGTAAAAGCGTCCACAAGGTGTCTTTTGATTGGAAGCAATGACAGCGTCTAATCACACAGCAGCTAAGCATAATGCAGACATGTGTTCAAATACATTGCACAAGTGCAGGGATATGCACCGTATTGTACTGACTATAAACAGATGTTCTTACTAAAGCGAACCCCTCGCCTCAATGTAAATGTCACAAGTAACTGCAAATAATATTTACATTTTTTTATAAAACCATTAAAATATAATTATTTTCTTTCAGTGTGTAGAAATGATGAGACACCCGCACTGGTTCCAGTGCCCGGTTAGAAAGTTTAATTTGCGTAATAGGGACATCTGAAAGTTCCTTTTCGGATGTCCCTATTTTGAATACCCCCCAGTTTAGAATTTTTTTTTCAGAATGGTTTGGAAACACCGCAGCCGCCGCTATCCTGCCGCTATCCTGCCGCTACCGCAGGATCGCAGGGAAAGGTGAGTAACCTCTTCAGGCTGCGGGAGAGAGAGGGTTAGGGTCAGGTTGCAGGGGAGGGAGAATTAGGGTCAGGCTGCGGGAGACGGTGGGTTAGGGTCATGCTGCAGAGGAGGGACAATTAGGGTCAGGCTGCAGGAGACGGGAGGGTTAGGGTCATGCTGCAGAGGAGGGAGAATTAGGGTCAGGCTGCGGGAGACGGTGAGTTAGGGTCATTCTGCAGAGGAGGGAGAATTAGGGTCAGGCTGCAGGAGACGGAGGGTTAGGGTCATGCTGCAGAGGAGGGAGAATTAGGGTCAGGCTGCAGAGGAGGGAGAATTAGGATCAGGCTGCAGAGGAGGGAGAATTAGGGTCAGGCTACGGGAGACGTTGGGTTAGGGTCAGGCTGCAGGGGAGGGAGAATTAGGGTCAGGCTACGGGAGACGTTGGGTTAGGGTCAGGCTGCAGAAAAAGGGAGGGTTAGGGTCAGGCTACCAGGAAAGGAGGGTTAGGGTAGTGAGAGGGTAGGGTTAAGGTTAGAATTAGGGAAAGGAGTGGGGAGCCCCCGCCGCTACCGCAGGACCTGGACCATGGGAAAGGTGAGTAACCTCCAGGGTTAGGGTCAGGCTGTGGGAGATGGACGGTTAGGGTCAGGCTGCGGGAGACGTTGGGTTAGGGTCAGGCTGTGGGAGAGGGAGGGTTAGGGTCAGGCTGCGGGGAAGGTTAGGTTAAGGTTAGGGTAATGACAGGGTAGGGTTAGGGTTAAAATTAGGGGAAGGGTGGGGTAGTTTTTTCCCTTACCTTTCGGAGCACTGAAAGTTCGGTGCTCTGTGGATCGATTGCTAGGCCTTATCCAGGCATATGCAATAGAAATCCCGGCCAGTTTGAAACTGGCTGAGAGAGAGCATCGCTATCGAAATAGGGCCGTTCTTTCCATGGACCAACACCCCACCTGTGATGGGCTCTGGATCAGGGACACTTGTTTGGGCTCTTACTGTACACTCTCACCTCTGGGTCGATCCCAATGGTTTTTTTTCTTGTTTTCTGTGTAGATTTCCGCTGCTTATCCTGCGCCTGTTTATTGACCGATAAATGGATTTGAGCGACTTCCGTTTTATGGAACATGTCTGGGACAAGCAGCTGTCAGGGAGGGTTGATCCCCAGAAGCTCTTTTGGGGGCTTTAAGGGGTTCTTCTGTGTGTGTTAGCTCTCAGTTTGAATACACAGGATCTATGACTCTCACTTTTTAGAGTTAGGACGACTGTGAAGGTGGCTGGTGGCTTATTATATATTTGCAAACGTGTGTAACAAATGTTTCTGCGTGTTCTTTCACAGATGGGATGGTATAGATAGTTACTGGGTCATGGCAGTGTTGCTGGGGCAATTCCTAAGTGTCTGTGTAGATTACCCTTTCATGCACCTGTCTATATTAACCTATAAATTGATTTGAGCATCCACCATTGTAACTCTGTTTGGAAGCATGTCTGGGATCAGCAGCTGAGAGAAGGTGTTAGTCCACAGCAACTATTTTGGAGGTATAAGCTGACCTAACTAGGGGGTCTATCTACTTACCTGCCTCGTTCCCTGTGAATGAATCTGCATCAGGCTATCTTATCTTCACTGCGAGCCTATCGGCTTTGATAACACTATTTACAAATACTTAACCCTCTTGCAAGGTCCCACAATGATTCGCCAAGTCCTCGCAGTACTTCTCATTCATGTGATGCACATGCGCAGTAACGCTCATTCAGGAACTGCAAAATTTAAAGTCGCAACATGATAAACACTGCACATGCCCAGTGTCTTCATGCCGGGACTTAGACACCTGCAGTTTGACAGGTGAGTTTTTACTATTTACTTATTTTTTGTATTATTATTATTTTTTTTTTTTACTAAACTAATATTCTTATGTGCCCCCTTTTATCATCATCACTCTGCTTGCGCCCCCTTTTATCATCATCACTCTGCTTGTGTCCCCTTTTATTATCACCCTGCTTGTGCCCCCGTTTATCATCATCACTCTGCTTGTGTCCCCTTTTATCATCATCACTCTGCTTGTGCCTCCTTTTATCATCACCCTGCTTGTGCCCCCTTTTATCATCATCACTCTGCTTGTGTCCCCTTTTATTATCACCCTGCTTGTGCCCCCGTTTATCATCATCACTCTGCTTGTGTCCCCTTTTATCATCATCACCCTGCTTGTGCCGTTTATCATCATCACTCTGCTTGTGTCCCCTTTTATTATCACCCTGCTTGTGCCCCCGTTTATCATCATCACTCTGCTTGTGTCCCCTTTTATTATCACCCTGCTTGTGCCCCCGTTTATCATCATCACTCTGCTTGTGTCCCCTTTTATTATCACCCTGCTTGTGCCCCCGTTTATCATCATCACTCTGCTTGTGTCCCCTTTTATTATCACCCTGCTTGTGCCCCCGTTTATCATCATCACTCTGCTTGTGTCCCCTTTTATTATCACCCTGCTTGTGCCCCCGTTTATCATCATCACTCTGCTTGTGTCCCCTTTTATTATCACCCTGCTTGTGCCCCCGTTTATCATCATCACTCTGCTTGTGTCCCCTTTTATTATCACCCTGCTTGTGCCCCCGTTTATCATCATCACTCTGCTTGTGTCCCCTTTTATTATCACCCTGCTTGTGCCCCCGTTTATCATCATCACTCTGCTTGTGTCCCCTTTTATTATCACCCTGCTTGTGCCCCCGTTTATCATCATCACTCTGCTTGTGTCCCCTTTTATTATCACCCTGCTTGTGCCCCCGTTTATCATCATCACTCTGCTTGTGTCCCCTTTTATTATCACCCTGCTTGTGCCCCCGTTTATCATCATCACTCTGCTTGTGTCCCCTTTTATTATCACCCTGCTTGTGCCCCCGTTTATCATCATCACTCTGCTTGTGTCCCCTTTTATTATCACCCTGCTTGTGCCCCCGTTTATCATCATCACTCTGCTTGTGTCCCCTTTTATTATCACCCTGCTTGTGCCCCCGTTTATCATCATCACTCTGCTTGTGTCCCCTTTTATTATCACCCTGCTTGTGCCCCCGTTTATCATCATCACTCTGCTTGTGTCCCCTTTTATTATCACCCTGCTTGTGCCCCCGTTTATCATCATCACTCTGCTTGTGTCCCCTTTTATTATCACCCTGCTTGTGCCCCCGTTTATCATCATCACTCTGCTTGTGTCCCCTTTTATTATCACCCTGCTTGTGCCCCCGTTTATCATCATCACTCTGCTTGTGTCCCCTTTTATTATCACCCTGCTTGTGCCCCCGTTTATCATCATCACTCTGCTTGTGTCCCCTTTTATTATCACCCTGCTTGTGCCCCCGTTTATCATCATCACTCTGCTTGTGTCCCCTTTTATTATCACCCTGCTTGTGCCCCCGTTTATCATCATCACTCTGCTTGTGTCCCCTTTTATTATCACCCTGCTTGTGCCCCCGTTTATCATCATCACTCTGCTTGTGTCCCCTTTTATTATCACCCTGCTTGTGCCCCCGTTTATCATCATCACTCTGCTTGTGTCCCCTTTTATTATCACCCTGCTTGTGCCCCCGTTTATCATCATCACTCTGCTTGTGTCCCCTTTTATTATCACCCTGCTTGTGCCCCCGTTTATCATCATCACTCTGCTTGTGTCCCCTTTTATTATCACCCTGCTTGTGCCCCCGTTTATCATCATCACTCTGCTTGTGTCCCCTTTTATTATCACCCTGCTTGTGCCCCCGTTTATCATCATCACTCTGCTTGTGTCCCCTTTTATTATCACCCTGCTTGTGCCCCCGTTTATCATCATCACTCTGCTTGTGTCCCCTTTTATTATCACCCTGCTTGTGCCCCCGTTTATCATCATCACTCTGCTTGTGTCCCCTTTTATTATCACCCTGCTTGTGCCCCCGTTTATCATCATCACTCTGCTTGTGTCCCCTTTTATTATCACCCTGCTTGTGCCCCCGTTTATCATCATCACTCTGCTTGTGTCCCCTTTTATTATCACCCTGCTTGTGCCCCCGTTTATCATCATCACTCTGCTTGTGTCCCCTTTTATTATCACCCTGCTTGTGCCCCCGTTTATCATCATCACTCTGCTTGTGTCCCCTTTTATTATCACCCTGCTTGTGCCCCCGTTTATCATCATCACTCTGCTTGTGTCCCCTTTTATTATCACCCTGCTTGTGCCCCCGTTTATCATCATCACTCTGCTTGTGTCCCCTTTTATTATCACCCTGCTTGTGCCCCCGTTTATCATCATCACTCTGCTTGTGTCCCCTTTTATTATCACCCTGCTTGTGCCCCCGTTTATCATCATCACTCTGCTTGTGTCCCCTTTTATTATCACCCTGCTTGTGCCCCCGTTTATCATCATCACTCTGCTTGTGTCCCCTTTTATTATCACCCTGCTTGTGCCCCCGTTTATCATCATCACTCTGCTTGTGTCCCCTTTTATTATCACCCTGCTTGTGCCCCCGTTTATCATCATCACTCTGCTTGTGTCCCCTTTTATTATCACCCTGCTTGTGCCCCCGTTTATCATCATCACTCTGCTTGTGTCCCCTTTTATTATCACCCTGCTTGTGCCCCCGTTTATCATCATCACTCTGCTTGTGTCCCCTTTTATTATCACCCTGCTTGTGCCCCCGTTTATCATCATCACTCTGCTTGTGTCCCCTTTTATTATCACCCTGCTTGTCCCCGCAGCCTGACCCTAAGACTCCCTTCCCTGCAGCCTGACCCTAAGACTCTCCTTCCATAACCCTAACCCTCCTTTCTCCACAGCCTAACCCTAAAATTCCCTGGTAAGTGTTACTCACCTCTCCAGCCGCTGTAGCGGGTCTTGGCGGGTGCAACGGGTCTCCAACGGCGTTTCTGAAAATGAATGGGTAAGTATACCGATCAGCATACTTACCCATTCTGAAAAAAAAATGATAAAATGTCTGTCTTTTCTAAATAGAGACAGCGGAAAATGAGTTTTTGTCTGTCTCAACTTCTGAAAGCACCATTTCGAGGCAGCGACTCCCACCGGTTTCTATTGGATGGCGGTCTATTTACATTTTAGCGTTGGCCTCTTCAAACAATGCTACTGACTAAACTACGCTGGACTGCAATTGAACAGCAAATTCTTACGGGATTGTGATGTGGTCTTATTGATTGAGCTATTGCATTCAGTTTTCTAAGTGCTGAATTTTGACAATGATGAGTCAGGTTTTTCATGTTTGTCTTCATTATAGTCCTTTATCGTTTAACTTATTTTCTCTCGATTGTGTCATTGGTGTGTTTGTATTGTGTTCTGATTGGTTATGTTAAGTATTAACAAATAAACAGCGATTATATCAATCACCCAATCTAAGCGCTTCTGGCGATTATTTTCCCGACTTCATCGCTGTTGCTTTAATACGCCATTTTGAAGAGCTGACTATACTTTGCATTGAAAAAATGTAAATAATTAATTTATAGCAAGAAGGGGAAAGGACTATCCCAATCTCTCAGAAATTCATATCATGAAGTTACCCCTCTATAATCATATCCCATAGGACCAGATCCACAGATGATAACGTAAGCCCACTTACACACGCAAAGTGTGTAACTGGGCTGTATGGTCTAGGGGATGCATACACCCCCCAGCTGTTACGTTAGTTTGACTAATGACCATCGTATGGAACACCAAAGTGGGCAAGGGGATAATTACATTTTAAGTGTGTGAAGGATATCCCAGTCATACGGACCGCTGATCCTCATGTGTGACCTAAGGCTGCCTTATGGTATCGCAGACCCTCCAACATGACCCATTCCATTAGGTACAATTTAATCCGTTCCTGAGCTTCCAACTGTCACTCACCTGGTTTCATTAAATTAACTGATAGTTAAAAATCGATTTGCCTCTTCAATAAAGGTGGTTACCATAGTAACTGACAGTTGGAAACTGAGGAGCAACATATTTTGTACCTAATGGAATGGGTCATATTGGGGGGTATGATATCGTAAGTCACACTTTTTACGCACGAGAGAGGGTAGTGACAGGGCGAGTTCCCTCATCTCTCTCGTGCTGAATTAAACACCTTCCGCACGTACGGAAAACGTAATTAAAAAGTAATTCAATTGTTACAGAGTGCAACTTTACGGTAATTCTGAATGTAAAGAATTTTCACTATACCCAGACACTAGGGGCCAGATTTACTAAGCTGCGGATTTGGAAAAGTGGAGATGTTGCCCCTAGCAACCAATCAGATTCTAGCTGACATTCTCTAGTATCTAATAGGAAAGTGAGAGCTAAAATCTGATTGGTTGCTATAGTCAACCTCTCCAATTTTCCAGACCCGCAGCTTAGTAAATCTGGCCCTTGTATAGTAGAAAAAAAAGCACTGTATAGTTCTTTGATTAAAAACACATGGTGGGCTAGATTTACTAAGCTGCGGGAAAGGAAAAGTGGAGAGGTTGCCTATAGCAACCAATCAGATTCTAGCTCTCACTTTCCTATTACATACTAGAAAATGCCAGCTAGAATCTGATTGGTTGCTAAGGGCAACATCTCCACTTTTCCAAACCCGCAGCTTAGTAAATTTGTCCCATCAGTTGTTTCACAGTACATAGATCAGGGTTGCCGACTCTCCAGGAATATCCGAGAGACTCCCGAAATTTGGGCCGTTCTCCCGGTATACCGAGAGAGCCGACAAATCTCCTGCATGCTCCGACCCCCAAACAATCACCCATGTAATCCCTAGAGTTACTAGAGATGGGCGGGACTTGATGATGTCATTATATCCCGGCCATCCCCTTCAACACCAGAGATCACGCTGGTGATTGACAGGGGACGGGGCTTAATGACGTGATTTGCATAAATTGTGACATTAAGCCCTGCCCACTGCGGGTGCTTCCATCCGGGTTCTATCGGAGGGAAGTTTTCAATAGTCGCCAACCCTGACATAGATTTAAAAAAGTAGCCGCATATTTTCACAACTGCTTCTGAGTGATACTTTGAACCCGATCCAAGATTATTAGTTGACACCATTTTCTGGTGTGCATGCTGCATGCAGGGCTGCCATCAAAGGGGGACAGCCGGAACTACTGTCTCGTGCCCGGAGCGGATGGTGCCCGCCATTATTAGCGAACCAATGCTTCCCTGCGCACTAGCCAGCTGTTAATGCAGGTAATGGGGCCCCGCCTCCAATTTGACATCACCAGTGATGTCACATAGGGATGGGACCCCGCGGATATGGTTGCATGAGTAAGTGAAAGCTGCTATCATGTCCCCCTCTCCCTTCTCTGCTCCAAGCTATATATGTTTAGTTCCTCTAGCCTTTCTTGGTATGATTTGTTACAACGGCCATGGACCATTTTAGTTGCTCTTCTTTGCACAGTCTCTAATGTATTTATGTCTTTCTGGAGATATGGCCTCCAGAACTGAACGCAGTATTCTAGGTGAGGGCGTACCAATGATTTATAAAGGGGCATCACTACTTCTCTCTTTCTGCTACTATGGATTGTGATGTGGTGTTATTGATTGAGCTATTGCATTCAGTTTTCTAAGTACTGAATTTCGACAATGATGAGTCAGGTTTTTCATGTTTGTCTTCATTAAATTCCGTTGTTGTTTAACTTATTTTCTCCAGATTGTGTCATTGGTGTGTTTGTATTGTGTTCTGATTGGTTATGTTAAGTATTAACAAATAAACAGCGATTATATCAATCACCCAATCTAAGCGGGTGCTTCTGGCGATTAATTTCCCGACTTCATCGCTGTTGCTTTAATACGCCATTTTGAAGAGCTGCTTATCTTTGCATGAAAAAAATTAAAATAATGAATTTATAGCAAGAAAGAGAAAGGACTATCCCAATTTCTCAGAAATTCACATCATGAAGTTACCCCTCTATAATCATATCCCATAGGACCAGATCCACAGATGATAACGATAGCCTACTTACACACACAAAGGGGTAGATCCAGAACTACGTTTGCCATACGTTTATTCGCATAGCGTATTTTCGTGTACGTATATCTATACACTCCCCTAGTAACACCCCTTGATCCGCACACGTACGTATGGGCAACACGTATTTACGCAGCTAAGCACGCCCATACTGTACACTTTAAATACAACCCCTCGCCTACTTAACGTATTTCAGACGTATTTTGGACTCACGTAAAATTGGCACGCCAACACGTAAGTATTCAAGTGACACATACGTGAATGGCCCATACGTTCACAATTACGCTACGTTACGGAGCGTATTTTCTATGGTGCACATGCGCAGTACTTACCAAAAGGTGATTTTACGTCTCCGCCACGCGTAAATTCACTCCGAAGCGTTGTTCTGGATCTGGCCCAAAGTGTGTAATGGGGCTGTATGGTCTAGGGGATGCATACACCCCCCAGCTGTTACGTTAGTTTGACTAATGACCAGCAAACACCTAATGAACACCAAAGTGGGCAGGGGGAGCATTTAAATTTTCCTACCGGAGGAAAGTTTTCAATAGTCGGCAACCCTGACATAGATTTAAAAAGTAGCCGCATATTCTCGCAATATATACCACAATCCTTGGTACTGCTTCTGAGTGATACTTTGAACCTGATCCAAGATTTTTAGTTGACGCCATTTTCTTGTGTGCATGCTGCATGCAGGGCCGCCATCAAGGGGGGACAGCTGGAACTACTGTCCCGGGCCCGGAGCGGATGGTGCCCGCCATCATTAGCGGACCAATGCTTCCCTGCGCACCAGCCAGCTGTTAATGCAGGTCATGGGGCCCCGCCTCCAATATGACATCACCAGGGATGTCACATAGGGATGGGACCCCGCGGATGTGTCCCGGGCCCCACAACTTTGGACAGTGGTCCTGGCTGCATGCATAAGGCTACCGACTTCCAGCTCAGATATAGATCCAGAGTTCCGTGCTGGAAGTCGATTCAGTAGAGGGGTGGGATTCAGTAGAG
>WWET01003283.1:67015-92356 GCA_011038615.1 Limnodynastes dumerilii | reverse complement strand
ATAATAAGGGGCAGATATGGATGGCTGGGCATAATAAGGGGCAGATATGGATGGTTGGGCATAATAAGGGGCATATATGGATGGCTGGGCATAATAAGGGGCAGATATGGATGACTGGGCATAATAAGGGGAAGATAAGGATGACTGGGCATAATAAAAAGGGACAGATATGGATGGCTGAACATAATAAAAAGGGGCTGATAGGGATGGCAGGACAAATAATAAAGGGGCAGACATATACTAGGGGCACACATTTAATAAAGGGGTAGACATATGGAGACTAGACAAATAATAAAGGGGCAGGCATATGGAAGCTGGCAAATAATTAATGGGGCAGACATGGAGGCGGACATATGGCTGTTTGGAGAAATAATAAGGGGCTGACATATGGATGGCTGAATTAAGACCCGCCACAATTTTAAACAGTATTTCAACCTCTGCCGCATTACAGTCTAATTCCCTAACACACACGCTCACAGTGGGGGCGGGGCGGGAGCAGAGCGTGAATGGGGCGGAGCTTATTTGTACCGTTTTCAGGCTCCAAAATGTTGGGAGATATGCTAATATACCCCACATGTATTACACATATTGGAAACCCCCCTTTAACAAATCCTGCGTTTGCCACTGTAATGTATAGCTTGGAGCAGAGAAAGGTCAGAGGGGATATGACAGAAGCTTTCACATATATCGAGGGGTGTAACCAGGTGCAGGAGGTGGGCATTTTTCAAAGGAAGACATGTAATAGAACACGAGAACATAAATATAAATTAGAGGGTAGAAAGTTCAGGGGAAATGTTGGAAAAATGACTTCACTGAAAGGGTGGTTGATACGTGGAATACCCTCCCATCTGAGGGGGTAGAGGTAACACAGCAGAACAGTGTAAACATGCTGGGGATAAATATAAGGATATCCTAAATCTAAAACTAACTGAGGTTCTTATCTGCCGCCACTCTGTTTCTACGGTTCTCAGTGGGATGCTCTCTGGGTCACCAGGATGCTCTCTGGATTGTAAATTGGTCTTTATAAATTGCTGTATTGTACAGGGGGGATTCCTCGGGGAATACTAGTCAGTAGATGACATATGTAATTGTAGATCTTGCCATAACACATTTTATTGAATATAATAAGCAATACATAGCCTCGGCACACTGGATATTTGTATAGGTCTGTTGCAGATTAAATAAATATTATTAATATTACTTTTGCACCCTGGTTTAATGTAATACTCTGTAATAAGTGATAGAAATTGGAATTTTCTTTACCTTTTGTATTGCATTAATGTTTTTCTTCAAGCACAGGCTTTGTATCTTGCTGAATGTATAGCCCTTGAATGCTGAGATGATGGTTCATTTATTTGACCATTGTAAATATTTACACTAAATTTCGGACAAGGTTAATACAATCAAACAATAGACTGTTTCGAAATTGTCACCTTGATTGTTACCTATGTAACTATTACCATTGTTTTGCTGCCATCTTGTGGCAGATTTAAGTAACTACAGTCAACCATATTATGTTTTTGAATGTTCTGTGGAAGTAAAATGCAGACATATGATTTACACACATTAGCAAATATTTGACAAGTCACTTGCCACTTTCAAGCATGAGGTGGTCCCTACTCTAAACAATGGGAGTCCCAAATGATGGGTCATGTATTTTTTAAATTAAGAAATGATCTGGTGGCCCTCTAGTGGCCTTCTGTAGACCAACACCCCCTGGAAGCTGCTGATCTCAGATATCAATGTCATTTTTTTCAAAATCATGTCAAATATATTTTAATCTATTATTACGGGGCCCCTAAAAGGCACAGGGCCCCTAGGCCAAGGCCTACTCTACCTATTTGGATGGTGTGCATAAAAACTTACACAATGTGTGATCATTTCTTAGCGATGAGACCAGAGGTTGCGCAGGTGAAAAGCATTAATCTGTGGGTCCGATTCAATTGCCGGCGAAGTTTTCAAAAAGTTTGCGTCTGTAAAAATACGACACCTTCGCCGGCAATTGAGTGATAAAAATTCGCCCATTCAATTATTTTTTTACTGCTGCGCTAAAACAGCAGGCAGTGGTAAAATAATAACCAGAGAAAAAAAAAATCTCTATGTTAACGCCGCAAATCACCTCCTGCTAGCAGGAGGTGACCGGCGCTAGTGAGAGACTATTACCCAGTGCCTGAAATCACATTTTCATGATACTTCAGGCACTGGGTAATAGCCTTAGTAGCGCCCGGCACTACGCTCATGACGCTCGGGCGACCGGAAGCTGTCATACTGGGCATGCGCATTGCGAATTTTCGTAAGAAAATACGCAAAATACGGGCGTACGCTCGGCCAATTTCGTAGCTCTGGATCAGGCCCCTTCTGTGGACCAACACCCCCTGGAAGCTGCTGATCTCAGATATCAATGTAATTTTTTTTCAAAATCATATCAAATATATTTTAATCTATTATTACGAGGCCCCTAAAAGGCACAGGACCCATAGGCCAGGGTCTACTCTGCCTATTTGGATGGTGTGCATAAAAACATAAACAATGTGTGATTATTTCTTAGTGATGAGACCAGGGGTTGCACAGGTGAAAAGCATTAATCTGTAACTGGTCCTGTTCCGTTATGATTAGGGTGTAAGTTGCATAAACATTCCCACACTTTATTCACCCAGCATTGGAACATTTCACAGTGTTCCATTGCTGGCATTTCAGGGGTAGAGTGGTTTGCACTTGTGTCTACGTGTAAATAGCTCACGTGTGTACACGCTGTGAGCGAGAAAATCAAAATATATAATACTATAAGCTTCACGAGGATAGGACAGCTGTTACCGATCTCACATCGGGTCAGATCCTAAACTACGTACGCAAGCGATTTTACGCTAGCCACTGACATAAAGTTGGCCACTAGTATTTACTGTCCCTGCGCACGGCAGATGTCACGCCACGTGACTCTGAATGTATGTACCAACCACGTATCAACAGCGTAACTACGAACGAAGGGACGTGAAATCCATACGACACCCGTAATTACCGTTCGGAGTGCGGGGTGAGGCATTTAGATTGTACAGTCTGGGTGTTCTTAGGCAGTTACGTACATAAAGCCTTTACATACGTCAGTAGTTACGCTTTCAAAAGTTAAGGTAGAGTTTGGGAAGCGCAAAACGGGCAAAGTACGTACAAGCGAAGGGGGTGCCTAGGGGAGTGCATAGAAAATACGCTACGAGATGAGACGTAACAAGCGCTTAGGTCTGGATCTACCCCAGTTTCTCTAAAGTGTTGCGTTCTATGTACATCCTTTATAGTTACTGCTATCTGATCACTCTGATCTTGCATCAGGCTGTGCGATGCGTTATCATTTCGTGTGATCGACATTCATAACCTCATCAACATTAGTCTGATAAACTCATCAACATTAGTCTGATAAACTCATCAATATTAGTCTGATAACTCATCAACATTAGTCTGATAAACTCATTAATATTAGTCTGATAAACTCATCAATATTAGTCTGATAAACTCATCAACATTAGTCTGATAAACTCATCAATATTAGTCTGATAAACTCATCAATATTAGTCTGATAAACTCATCAATATTAGTCTGATAAACTCATCAATATTAGTCTGATAAACTCATCAATATTAGTCTGATAAACTCATCAATATTAGTCTGATAAACTCATCAATATTAGTCTGATAAACTCATCAATATTAGTCTGATAAACTCATCAATATTAGTCTGATAAACTCATCAATATTAGTCTGATAAACTCATCAATATTAGTCTGATAAACTCATCAACATTAGTCTGATAAACTCATCAATATTAGTCTGATAAACTCATCAATATTAGTCTGATAAACTCATCAATATTAGTCTGATAAACTCATCAATATTAGTCTGATAAACTCATCAATATTAGTCTGATAAACTCATCAATATTAGTCTGATAAACTCATCAATATTAGTCTGATAAACTCATCAATATTAGTCTGATAAACTCATCAATATTAGTCTGATAAACTCATCAATATTAGTCTGATAAACTCATCAATATTAGTCTGATAAACTCATCAACATTAGTCTGATAAACTCATCAATATTAGTCTGATAAACTCATCAATATTAGTCTGATAAACTCATCAATATTAGTCTGATAAACTCATCAATATTAGTCTGATAAACTCATCAATATTAGTCTGATAAACTCATCAATATTAGTCTGATAAACTCATCAATATTAGTCTGATAAACTCATCAATATTAGTCTGATAAACTCATCAATATTAGTCTGATAAACTCATCAATATTAGTCTGATAAACTCATCAATATTAGTCTGATAAACTCATCAACATTAGTCTGATAAACTCATCAATATTAGTCTGATAAACTCATCAATATTAGTCTGATAAACTCATCAATATTAGTCTGATAAACTCATCAATATTAGTCTGATAAACTCATCAATATTAGTCTGATAAACTCATCAATATTAGTCTGATAAACTCATCAATATTAGTCTGATAAACTCATCAATATTAGTCTGATAAACTCATCAATATTAGTCTGATAAACTCATCAATATTAGTCTGATAAACTCATCAATATTAGTCTGATAAACTCATCAACATTAGTCTGATAAACTCATCAATATTAGTCTGATAAACTCATCAATATTAGTCTGATAAACTCATCAATATTAGTCTGATAAACTCATCAATATTAGTCTGATAAACTCATCAATATTCCCGCCCCCCCGCCCCCCCCCCCCCCCGTTTTTAGGTACCTTTTGGCACTTAAGAGTTCCACAGGGCTGCTTTACCTTACCGTGCGTAGTGTCCTTCTTAAGAAAGAAACTACGCACAGACAATGCCTCTCCTAAATCCCTCCCACTTCTACCTAAACACTCCCCGAGGCGGCGTTACCCCTCCTCTTTCTAAATAAACTACTCCGTGCGGTTTTTAAAGCTCTAACTGGTACATAGATTGCGTAACTGTACCACTGCGCATATACAGGTGTCACATTCTCTACATCATGCACCTAAGAAGCTGTAGCTTCTTAGGTGTGAATCGGGACCCTACCACTAATCATTACCGCAGCCTAACCCTAACCATAGCCAAACCCTAACCGCAGCATAACTCTAACCCTAGCCAAACCCTAACGTCAGCGTAACTCTAACCATAGCCAAACCCTAACGTCAGCGTAACTCTAACCATAGCCAAACCCTAACCGCAGCGTAACTCTAACCCTAGGCACAACCTAACTCTAACCATAGTCAAACCTTAACCGCAGCGTAACTCTAACCCTAGGTGCAACCTAACCCTAACCATAGCCAAACCCTAACCGCAGCGTAACTCTAACCCTAGGCGCAACCTAACCCTAACCATAGCCAAACCCTAACCGCAGCATAACTCTAACCCTAGGCGCAACCTAACCCTAACCATAGCAAACCCTAACCGCAGCGTAACTCTAACCCTAGGCGCAACCTAAATCTAAATGCACCATTATATATGTCCAACAGATCACCATTATATCTATCCTACCAGATCACCATTATATATGTCCAACAGAGCACCATTATATATATCCTACCAGATCACCATTATATATGTCCAACAGAGCATCATTATATATATCCTACCAGATCACCATTATATATATCCTACCAGAGCACCATTATATATGTCCTACCAGATCACCATTATATATGTCCTACCAGAGCACTATTATATATGTCCAACAGATCACCATTATATATGTCCTACCAGAGCACCATTATATATGTCCAACAGATCACCATTATATATGTCCTATCAGATCACCATTATATATGTCCAACAGATCACCATTATATATGTCCTACCAGATCACCATTATATATATCCTACCAGAGCACCATTATATATGTCCTACCAGATCACCATTATATATGTCCTACCAGATCACCATTACATATGTCCTACCAGATCACCATTATATATGTCCTATCAGATCACCATTATATATATCCTACCAGATCACCATTATATATGTCCTATCAGATCACCATTATATATATCCTACCAGATCACCATTATATATGTCCTATCAGATCACCATTATATATATCCTACCAGATCACCATTATATATGTCCTATCAGATCACCATTATATATATCCTACCAGATCACCATTATATATGTCCTATCAGATCACCATTATATATATCCTACCAGATCACCATTATGTATGTCCTACCAGATCACCATTACATATGTCCTACCACATCACCATTATATATGTCCTATCAGATCACCATTATATATGTCCTACCAGATCACCATTACATATGTCCTACCAGATCACCATTACATATGTCCTACCAGATCACCATTACATATGTCCTACCAGATCACCATTACATATGTCCTACCAGATCACCATTACATATGTCCTACCAGATCACCATTATGTATGTCCTACCAGATCACCATTACATATATCCTACCAGATCACCATTACATATGTCCTACCAGATCACCATTATATATGTCCTACCAGATCACCATTGGATATTTCCTATTGGGTGTGGGTCCTCGCTGAGAACGGCCCTATTGCAAAAGGGCCTTTCTGTCCCGGCCTAACTCTCCCTTCTCCGCAACCTAACCCTAACTCTCCCTTCTCCGCAACCTAACCCTAACTCTCCCTTCTCCGCAACCTAACCCTAACTCTCCTTTCTCCGCAGCCTGACCCTAAGACTCCTATGTAATACTCACTTGTCCGGCCAGGTTTGGTGGGTCTTCGGCGCTGCGACGGATCTACAGTGACGGTTTCCCAAATGAATGGATGGGCAAGTATGCCGAAAAATAAATCCATCCCGCTTACCCATTCATTAGGAAGATTTTCTAATCAGCGCTATTTTCAAAGCAGAGACAGACAAAAAATGAGCTTTCAACTGTCTGTATTTTGGAAACAGCATTCTGGTTGCAACAGATGACATTTGCCTCCCCTGCAAGGCAACATGGTTTCACCCAGGTGTAACTTTCCACTAGTTTTCCTCTTATTTCCACACTCTGGATCTGATCTAAAGTTACATTGCTAATACACAGCATTGCCATCATAATGCAGCCACAAGAGACACTAACAAGAGACAGAGTGCATTCACAAAGCAGCCTGCAGGGGGCGTACAGGCAGTGGCCAAAGCCTCTAATGTGCTCGATGATTGACGCTCTGGAATTATGTTTCCGCCTTTCTCTGTTTCGTTCTAATAATTGAAAGTCTCTGAGGACTTTGCGCTCCTCCGGGAGGCTGCAGGGTTTAAAGGCTTCTGAAATAGAGGGAATCTGATTATTGCATTCCTAGGATCACGAAGATAGCATCTGTCCCCAATGTCATTGCTGGCACGCCGGTTGGTAACGTTGGCACTGCAGTTGGTATGTGCACCCACAGCCTCCGTCTTTGCAGATCTGGTATTTGGAAGATAAAGTTTGCCTTCTTTGTGTCTCTGGCCTCTCTCCCCGTCCTCTATGAAGATAATGCTATCGGCCACAGTAAGCCTGGGTCTTGTGTTCTCTCCACCCGTCCATCTGAAACCATCGTGTGTCCTGCAACAACAGGGGGTGAGCGGCTACATACAAGAGGCTGATGTTCTTCTAGGTGGGATATTTCCCCTGCATATCAACCGCGAGACATCTCCTCAAACCTTCTCCAGTCCACCACCCTCACATACCTGCCAACGGTGAGGACACGGGACATGGACCATAGGACAGTGTGATGTCTTCCATTAAAATTTACACCAGGAACCTTTCTTTCTTTCTTTCTTTCTTTCTTTCTTTCTTTCTTTCTTTCTTTCTTTCTTTCTTTCTTTCTTTCTTTCTTTCTTTCTTTCTTTCTTTCTTTCTTTCTTTCTTTCTTTCTTTCTTTCTTTCTTTCTTTCTTTCTTTCTTTCTTTCTTTCTTTCTTTCTTTCTTTCTTTCTTTCTTTCTTTCTTTCTTTCTTCCTTTCTTTCTCTGAGTGCAGGTGCATGAGTGTGTATGAATGTGTATGGAGTGTGTGTTTGTGTGTGTGTGTGTGTGTGTGTGTGTAGGAGGTTGTATAAGTGTATGTGAGGGTGTGTGTAGGTGCATAAGAGTACAAGTGTGTAAGTTGTGTTTGGGTGTCTTAGTGTGTATGAGTTTTTATATAAGTGTTATGGAGCTGTGTGCGGGTGTCTGAGTGTGCATAAGGATATGTGAAGGTATGTGCAGGTGGATGAGGATGTGTAAGTTTGTGAGAGTGGATGATTGCACATTAGAGAAGTGGAGGGTTAATTCAAGGTCCTGAGGGCTGATGGGGGTGGGGGCCAGGTCACTGGAGTTTTCTTATGGGGTTGAGCCCAGGGTCCAGTGTGTATGTGAGTGTGCAGGAGTCTTTATATAAATCATTCTTTGGGCCAGATTTACTAAGCTGCGGGTTTGGAAAAGTGGAGATGTTGCCCATAGCAACCAATCAGATTCTAGCTCTCACTTTCCTATTAAATTCTAGAGAATGTCATCTAGAATCTGACGTATATGTTCCCCTAATCTATCCTTAAGATTGCGGATGGTTCTACCTACATACTGTAGGTTGCATGGGCAAGTGAGTAGATAGATGACATTCTTAGAATGGCAGGTGATTGGGCTTTGGATCTTATAATTCTTCCGTGTGGAATTGGACGTGAACATGGTGGTGGGTTTTGTGCTACACGTCTTGCTATTCCTGCATGCTAGGCATTTGCCACAGTAGTGGAAACCATCGCTTGCAGAGAGCCATGTGGTATCTCTGGTTTTTCTGATGTGATTGCGGACGAGTTTTTGATGGAGGTTTGGGGCTTTCTTAAAAATAATATCTGGGTGTGGACCGAGTGTGGAGGCTAGGATTTCATCTTTCTGTAGTATGTGCCAATGTTTATTAAGGATTTGGCGTATTGAGGTAGCTTTCTTATTATACTGTGTGATGAAATAGGTCTTATCTGAGGAATTGGTGGTTTGTTTGTCCCTGTATTGGATGAGATCTTGTCTATCCGTGTTTGTGGCAGCATTAAGTGCCGTTAGGATGATGGACTCAGTGTACCCTTTTTCCTTAAATTGATGTGCTAAGATGTTGCTTTGTTCTTGGAAAACCTCTTTGCGTGTACAGTTTCGTCGGATGCGTTTAAACTGTCCTAATGGGATGCTCTTAAGCCAATTGGGATGATGATTGCTAGATGCTAGAATGTAGCTATTGACATCAACTGTTTTCTGAAAAGTTGAAGTCTCTATCCTGTTGTCCTGTATATGAATATTGAGGTCTAAAAATTCAACTTTGTGGCGACTGTACTGAGTGGTGAATTTTAGATTATTGGGATTGGCATTTATATGTTGGATGAACAACACATATAAAAGCCAGTATTGCACACACCATCCCTAAAGAAACTGCTCCCCACACACAGACACACACACTCTACATATATGCTCCATTCTACACAAACACTATACATATAAAAGTCTCTCTCTCTCTCTCTCTCTCTCTCTCTCTCTCACTATCCCCGTAGGAACTGCTCCCCACACACACACACACACACTCTACATATATGATCCATTCTACACAAGCACGATACATATAAAGTCCGTTTTGCACACACCATCCCTATAGAAACTTCTCCACAGACACACACACACACACACACACTCTACAGATATGATCCATTCTACACAAACACTATACTTATAAAAGCACACAGCATCCCTATAGAAACTTCTCCTAACACACACTCTACGTATGTGATCTATTCTACACAAACACTTTACATATAAAAGCCAGTATTTTGCATAACATCCCTATAGAAACTAGGTTTAGGTGCTACATTCTTACATAAGCCTCCATTGCGGAGGCTAACATATAGACATTTGCATCCAAAATTTCACATATAGGAGTGTGGACACTCCCCCTGCACTCGTGCGTGCGGAATTAATTACAGTGTGTGCAATTGGGGTGGTCGCCAATGTATCAAAGTCAGAGTGGGGTGGTTGTAAGTTAATTTTTAAAATTATGCAGGGTATTAATTCAAGTTTGGGGGCACTTGTCTTTTTGACTCTGGCGCTAAAATTTGTAGCTACAGCTCTGCTGAATTGTACATAAGGGTGTAGCTAAGCCCTCACTGTACAATTTGAATACCTATGCCTACTACCTTGTGTATCCTGTTCACATGGTGAGTGGGCCGCCCCTAGGCAGAGGCTTCTTAGTGTTAGGCTGCGGAAGATGGTGGTTTAGGGTCAGGCTGCAAGTAAGGGAGGGTAAGGGTCAGGCTGCCAAGAAGGAGGGTTAGGGTAAGGGTAGTAAGAGGGGAGGTAGTAAGAGGGGAGGGTTAGGGTAAGAATTAGGGAAAGTAGCGGGGGACATTTTTTTTACACTTTTCAGAGCATCGAAAGCTTGGTGCTCCGTGGATCAATTGCAATGTCTCCTCGAGGGTTATGCAATCGAAATCCCAGTCAGTTCGCAACTGGCTGGGGAGGAATGGTCGATTCGAAAATCGGCAATTCGGACCGGAACTCCACTTCTTAGATACATGGGACCGTATTCACACCTAAGAAGCTTCTGCTTCATAGGTGCGTCGATTTACAAAATGACTTGCTACTTTTAAGAAGGAAACTCCGCACGGTAAGATAAGGTAGCGCTATGGCGCTCTTAAGTGTCATAAGCTACCTAAAAACAGGGGGTGGGATAGGGGCAGAACGGGTTAGTTAGGTGCGGATCTGTCTGCACTCCCTCTTAGTTGTAAATACGTCCCTTGGATTGGATTTCTTCTTAAATATTTTGATAAATGCGCTCTCATCAACTCTTCTATCAGGTTGAAAACATTGTTCGTTATGTTTATTTAGCTGACAGTTTTCAGGATTTTGTTTTATGCAGCATTTCATGACCAGTTAATGTTTAATTGCGTGGTCTGGATGTAGCACTCTCACCAGCATGTAAAAAAAAAGGAGCCTATTCCCTGGAAAGAACGTCTCACTCTACACATAAAGCAATATATAATAACTAGACAGTATATGCACAATAAACAATATAAAAGGACTGGACCCTTACGTTCACCTCCTTTTCATGCATTTGGATTGAATCTCTATTTTGAGTTCTGCACATGTGAGCGCATCTGTCCTACCTGATAGCAACGCGTTTCACCCTAATCAGTCTTAAGCAAAAATTACACACCCAGCAGCTTACCACTGGGGGGAATCTTGTTGCAATTGCAAGTGGGTGTGAACTGGTTTTACAGTGTACAGTATGAAATAATCAACGCTCTGTGCATTGATCCAAAATTCCGAACCGTAGCCATTTTATGTGCGCATGAGTCGGAAAAGTTTAGGTAGGGTATGGCTATCAGAGTTCTGGTGTGAGGGAATTGGTTAGCAGAAGGTTGCATGACCCTGCAATTGCGGACGACCAAAGTTCTGTTACTCACAGATTCCATTGTATTTGGATATAACTTTATCTTAAATCGAAAACATGCTTAAATCACCATAACTGTGGAAACCCTACAAGCCATAGAAGTACTAGACGTCGATTCATTTGTTCTTGTGTCCCACTAGCGCCAGAGACTGAGGTTGTGTTGTGATTTCTTCCACACCAGGTTCAGCTTTCGCTCTTTTCGTTGGATCCTCGCGTTCCTCTTTGCCGTGAAGGAAATGAACAAGGCTCTGCCAAACCTCACCCTGGGAGCAGCAGTGATGGACTCATGCAGTGATGCAAAAGGAGCACTAGGTGGCACATCATGGCTCCTCTCTGGGGGTGCTGGAGGCCCAATGACTTATCGGTGTTGGGGTCCACCACCGAGACTGACCGCTGTTCTGGGAGATGCCGGAGAAGAATCTGCTTTGAGCATAGCAAATGTGTTGGGACTCTACAACTACCCTCAGGTGAGATATTAGATATGAGATTAAGGAAATCAATTAGATTCTAGTAAAAATGAAGAAAAGATAAAGCAAAATGCAAATTAAAACAAATATACTCTCTAATGTCCTATGACATTTATCTCACATAACTGTCCTATGTATAAACATGTCTACTAAGTATTGTGGACCAGATTTACACTTCAGAAGCTTTGGTTTCTTAAGTGCGGTAAAATAAGAGGTGAGCTACTATGCATGCTTAGTAGATCATTTACACAATCTATTAAACATTTAGGTACATAGATTGAGTACGTGAGGTCCTTCTTAGATATTTAAGAAGGAAGAGGTGTGCCATGGCACCCTCTGTCCTTTTTTAGGAAGAGTGGGGGGGGGTTTAAATTAGTTGGGGAGAGCATGGGAAGGGATCGCTGTGCATAGTTTCCATCTTAAGAAGGAAAATACGCACAGTTACTTAAGGTGGCCATATGGTTCCTAAAAACAGGTGTGGGTTGGGGGGAAGATCAGATGAGTTAGGTGCGGATACTGTCTTGTGTTCTCAATGTATTCATGTCCTTCTGAACATATGGGACCGTATTTACACCTAAGAAGCCGATGCTTCCTTTGTGCGGACATACTATGCATGCGTAGTAGGTCCTTTATGCAATCTACGTACCAGTTCGGTACGTAGATTGCCTCTGTGTGGTCATTAAAGACCGCACAGAGTATTTTAAGTAGAAAGAGGGTTATTAGGTAGAAGTGAGAGGGGGAGGGATTTAGATTAGCCGGGGAGGGCGGGGAGAGGCAATGTCCTTGCTGACATTGCACGTAGAGATAAGGTAGCACTATGGCACTAAGTGCCATAAGGTACCTAAAAACGGGAGGCGGGGATAGGGGATCTGTCCGCACCTAACTCACCCGGATCTGTGAGTATGGTCCATGGCCTCCAGAGCTGAACACAGTATTCCAGGTAAATGATGGCATTTTTAGAGCAATAGAGAAATATATTTTTCCCACAATTGTGTTTGAAGATTATATTTAAAATGGAAAAGGTTTAAAAAAAATGTCAAATAAAAGCCAACAATATGATGTCTTCCTCTCTTGCAGCTCAGTTACTTCACACCTCCTGTCAGACTCAGCAACCATTTCCTTTACCCAACCACCCTCAGTGTTGCCCCTACGGTTTCCTCACAGGCAAAAGGCATTGTTCGATTGCTTCAGGCATTTGGCTGGTCTTGGGTGGGTGTCCTGTCCCAGGAAACAAGTGCCTCCACATTGGGTCAAGCATTTCTTGAGGAGTTAGTGGCAACAAGAGCCTGTCTAGCATTCTGGCAGAAGGTTCCATCTACGGCAGAAGAAGTCAGTAACGTGGCAACGGTAATCAGACAGTCAACAGCCAAAGTGGTGGTTGTCATCTCCCTTGAAGCGTATCTAAATCCAGTTTTGGTGTACCTGGCACGCAATGGGGATTCTAGAGACCGACTTTGGTTATCTACAGATGCTTGGTCAACATCACCAGGACTAGTAGATCACTGGCTCTCTCATTTCATTTTTTAAGAGGTTCTCTTGGGCTTGTTCTTCGTAATGGAGCGGCTCCTGGTTTCAAAGAGTTTGTATTTGGATTACATCCCAACCAATACGATAATCATCCCTTTTTTAAAGAGTTCTGGGAAGAAGCATTTAGTTGTCAATGGATTAGGGAAGACAATAGTTCCTCTGTACTTCTTCCTTCTCCTGTTACCCCCAAATCCCCTCCTACTCCTTTACCTCTCCATACATCAAATATCATATCTGTCTCTTCTTCTCTCTCTTTTTCTACTTTTGCTAACACTCATCCTCAATCAACCATTTTACCTGCTACATTACGATCCCCATCTTCACAAAAATACTTATGTACAGGACAGGAGAATCCAGCTTCTTTGCAGATATTCTCAGATATTGATGACCTTCGGGTAACGTACAATGTCTACAAAGCTGTTAGGATGGTGGCCAAAGCCATTGAAGACATCCTAATCTGTAGAAAAGAAGAGAGAGTCTTTCACGGGAGTCAATGTGTTGACATACAACTTTTTGAGCCCTGGCAGGTAAGAATTGGGAGAAATCTGGTAATGGACAAATTTAAAAGCAGGAGAAACTAGATTGTTGACTTCATCTCTCTCTATCTCTTCATTCACCTTCTTGTAGTTTTTCTACTACCTTCGTAGAGTACAAATGAAAGGTAATATTGATGATGATCTGTATTTTGACTCTCTTGGAAATGCACCTGCCATTTACGACATCATCAACTGGCAAGTGGAGTCCGGAGGTGACAAATGGGTGAGAGTAGGACGTTATGAAAGTGGTGCTCCTCCGGGTAAAGACTTGGTCATCAATCAAAGTGCCATTATTTGGGGAGAACACTTCTTCCAGGTAATGCATGTTCTAATAATACTGAAGTTTGCTGGTTTATCATTTTGTCTGGACAGGAATAGACTTTCAGAGAACTGTTTTTTATACAATTGTTTGCACCTTTAGATCCCACGTTCTACTTGTTCTGAGAGTTGTCCACCTGGGTATTGGAAAGCTCCACGTCATGGTCAACCACACTGCTGCTTTGACTGTATTCCCTGTGCCATGGGGCATATATCCAACCAAACTGGTAAATAAACTACATTATGTACATATATTGCATATAACAGGCCGGATCGCGAACTTTGCACGGCCAGCGTTCGAATATGTCTCTGCAGTGGAGGCTAACATACGCTAAGTGTGGACCTAGATTCTGCACTTGCAATAGTAGTGCATTCCCCTCACACTCCCCTCGCAAGGACGGAGCTGCCGTGTCCTAAGCACTACCTTAACTTTTACGCACGCGTCCCTATTCGTAACTGCAGATTGTACGTAAGTGATCAGCTAAGCCCTTACTGTAAGAATTCAATAGCACCCCCATCCACCATGTATACTCACTGTATACATACTCATCATGCTCTGCCATCAGAGTAGGATAGACAGATAGATAGATAGATAGATAGATAGATAGATAGATAGATAGATAGATAGATAGAAATGATAGAAACATAGAAAGTGACGGCAGATAAGAGCCACATGGCCCATCTAGTCTGCCCATTTGTTTATTCAAAACTATACTGACCCTAGACCCTGTTTACCCTCAATTTGGTTTACAATTTAGGATACCCTTATATTTATCCCAAGCATGTTTAAATTGTTCTCCTGTATTAGATAGATAGACAGACTGTATGTTCAAGTTTTTTCCATCTTACAGATGCCTCCGATTGTTTTCTGTGCCCAGTTGAAGAGTGGCCGAATCTCGCCCAGGACCATTGCCTCCCCAGTGTGGTGGAGATGCTGTCCATGTCGGAGCCTCTCGGCCTTTCTCTACAAACTACGTCCATCTTGGGCTCCATCTTGCCGGCTGCCGTACTCTTCCTTTTCATCAAGAACAGAGAAACTCCCTTGGTCCGTGCCAATAATTGCAGTCTCAGTTTCATCCTGCTTGTTGCCCTAACTCTTTCGTTCCTTTGTCCCCTCCTCCTGCTCTCTCCACCAGGAAACCAAATCTGCATAATTCGACAAGCTGCATTTGGCGTGCTGTTCACCCTCTGTATATCCTGCCTTCTTGCCAAGACCATTATGGTTATTCTGGCCTTCCGAGCTAACCAACCAGGTGGATGTCTTAGAGCTGCCATAGGACCACGGTGGCCCATCTTTTTTGCCATCTCTTGCACTACCGTCCAGTTGGTGCTTTGCATCTCCTGGTTCTTAATAGACCCACCAATTCCAGAACATGATACCAAAAGCCAGTTAGGGAAAATAATTTTTCAATGCAATGATGGCACCGGTTTTTGGTTTATGCTTGGATACCTTGGACTTTTGTCGTCTCTCTGCTTTTTTATTGCCTTCTTGGCCAGGAAACTACCAGAAGTCTTTAACGAGACGACTCATATAACCTTCAGCATGTTGGTGTTCCTCATTGTTTGGATATCTTTTGTCCCAGCCTACCTTAGCACCCAGGGTAAACTAGCAGTGGCTACAGAAATTTTTGCCATTCTATCCTCCAGCGCCTGCCTGCTCTTCTGCATCTTCTTACCTAAAGTCTACATCATTGTCCTGCAACCCCAGCTGAACACTCGAGCAATTATTACTGGCCAACAAAGAAGACAGACAACCAGCACCTAACACGTTTCACAACACCTGCCAGAAGATATTTTAGAGCACACATTTATGAACATTCATAAACGTTGTGGGAGTTCTGGCACCGATGGCTGTCATTGCGAAGTAGAGACAGACAAAAGTTGCTTTTCGGCTGCCTCTTTTTCAAATGACAGCCATTTTAGATTTTTTTGTTTATGAATGGGGGAGTGTGTGATCGGCGAACTCACCCATTCATTTTCAGAAGCACCGCCGCCGGACCACCAGAAAGGTGAGCAACATTCTCCAGGGACTTTTAGGCTTTGGGGGAGGGTTAGGCTCTGGGGATGGGAGGGTTAGGGTCATGGAAGGGGGGTTAGGGTCAGGCTGTGGGGAAGGGAAGTTTCGGGTTAGGGCCATGGAAGGGGGGTTAGGGTCAGGCTGCGGGGAATGGAGGTTTCGTGTTAGGGCCATGGAAGTAGGGTTAAGGTCAGGCTGCGGAGAAGGGAGTGTTATGGTTCGGGTAATAGAAGGGGAGGGTTAGGGTAAGGATTAAGGGAAGGGTTGGGGATAGAGGGCCGTATTCACAGATCCATTTTCACGTGTAGTTGCGTGCGTATTTTTAGGATCGTATGAACTGCGCATGCGTAGTAAATCTATTTACGCTGTTTACATTTACACACAGAAGTCCACGCACGCACTTGTGAATGGCACTTGGGGACACACTTGCGGAGGGATGTGGTTGAAATCCGAACGTTCAAAGTTACATGAGACAGGGCGGGGGGATGCATTTAAATGGGCATTTGAGGGCGCGGTTAGATAGATACGCACGTATGTACCTTGAAGTACGCCCGTAACTACACACATACACAAAAGGGTGCCCTATGGCACTCATAAGTTGAAATAGTGCCGTTCACAACGGGGACCCACACCCTTCAATAAATACATGCTTGGGTCCAATAAAATATCAAAGAAAAAAAACTTCACTCTTTAAAAGTTCTGTCCTCTGAGCCATAGATAAATGAAGCGATATATAAAGGACTATCTGCTTTTATAGAAGATTTCTGCTCCATCATATAATCCTCCTTCAGATTTTGCCCGTTTGAAAAAAATGTGCATCAAACCTGTTCACACAATGATTCATGGGAACGTTTCCAGGAAATAAAATAGCAAAGCATTAAATCGTGGCTCACTAGTGCTTTCTTCTTTCTAAGTGCAGAGGGAAAATATCATGTTGTACTAGATACTTAGGGCCTGATCCAGAGCTACGAAATTGGCCGATTTCGAGTGAGCGTACGACCGTTTTTTGCGTATTTTCGTACGAAAATTCGCACTGCGCATGCTCAGTATGACAGCTTCCGGTCGCTTGTTTTACTACACGGAGGCGGGGATAGCCATTTAAATTGTACAGTATGGGCGTGCTAGGCCCGTACGCTTTGTGTATTATGTGCGAAAATTCGTACGGCCGACGGTAGTACCTAGTGTAGGGTATAGCCGCCGTAAGCAGGTACTTTACAATGGGAGTGTCAGGGGCGTGTATGTTTATACGCACGGGCGAACGTACGCATTCGCCCGTCGGACGGCACCGTCGTAGCTCTGGATCAGGCCCTTAGACACATAGAAAATGATGGCAGATAAGAACCACTTGGCCCATCTAGTCTACCCACCCATTCCAAATCATTTTGTCAGCAACCCATATGTCAGTATGTTTGTTTGTTTTGTTTTGAATGGAGGAAACCCACACAGACACAGGGAGAACATCCAAACTCCACACAGAGAAGGTCTTGACCAAGAATCAAACTCATGACCTTAAAACTGCTACTGGCTGTCCAGACATGCTGTCCGTTGTTTTTTTTCTGCAATGAATTATGTTTACATTTTTTTTTTACTTTTTATTTTCGTACATTCATGTAAAGTGTTTTACTCCAACTCATTGTTGAGGATTCAACAGGTAAAATCAGCACCATTACAACTCTTACTATAAACGAGGCCGGATTAAATTTGATTTCTTGATGGGCCTATTTTTAGATGTAGGCCTGGAGCTGTAGTCCAATCCGCCCCATTGTTAATCTGACCCTGACTATAAAGAACTCTGTAGGTTTTAGGGCAAGTGGTGAACGCTACGCTCTACTACTAGTCTTCATCCATCAATAGTCTGTAACCACCACCAAGGTACAATATAACATCCCTGGTCCCAATCCAGATGTGAGTTCAATCAGTAGCGCATCCTGTGTGCCGTGCTTGCGTACTGCAAAGGACGCGGTTTCCCCTGATGACGTTGCCAAGTTGGCATCGAAACAGCTGTTGGGACTAGGACCGGCTCCATTGCTCAATATCATGTGAGGTCTCTTTTTCTTATACTCAGTATGGATTTACAGGATTTGTACATTAATGGACATTTTTATTAAGTGACTGCTACATTGTATCATCCTGGTCTGTTGCTACGTTTACAGTCATTCTTGTTTTGACATGATATCCTTTGGCTATTATGGCTTTAATTGTTTCTCACCATTTTTTCATATTTTTTTTGTTGTTCACTTTTCATTTTTTGGTGTTATGTAATAGTGGCGTTATAATTTTGCTGATGTTTATATGACATTTATACATAAAGATCACATCTCTGCTACCTCGTGACGATTGTCAGAGTTGTTTATTTAGTGCTGGCCTCAGGTTTATCATTTTATAAGCTTGATATTATATATGCATTGTTTCTGGCCGTACACTTTCTGCGGTTTATTTATTGTTGTGAGTGTGGATCCTGTTCTTAAGTTTTCCCAGCATGCCCCTCGTAGTGGTGATTCACAACAGTCTCATTTCTAAGTCCAACGTAGATTGCATATAAGTTACTTCGCTTGCGCATTATAACCTTTCCTAAATCTACGCACCTAAAAAGTAGCATTTTATTAACTGAAAATCAGGTCCCATGTAAGCATCATAAAACACAATCCTGTAACCACAATAAAAGAAAGCAAATCATAACCGCTACTATACAATACAGGCAGCATCCTAGTCTCCACTGTACAATACAGGCAGCATCCTCGTCTCCACTGTACAATACAGGCAGCATCCTAGTCTCCACTGTACAATACAGGCAGCATCCTAGTCTCCACTGTACAATACAGGCAGCATCCTAGTCTCCACTGTACAATACAGGCAGCATCCTAGTCTCCACTGTACAATACAGGCAGCATCCTAGTCTCCACTGTACAATACAGGCAGCATCCTAGTCTCCACTGTACAATACAGGCAGCATCCTAGTCTCCACTGTACAATACAGGCAGCATCCTAGTCTCCACTGTACAATACAGGCAGCATCCTAGTCTCCACTGTACAATACAGGCAGCATCCTAGTCTCCACTGTACAATACAGGCAGCATCCTAGTCTCCACTGTACAATACAGGCAGCATCCTAGTCTCCACTGTACAATACAGGCAGCATCCTAGTCTCCACTGTACAATACAGGCAGCATCCTAGTCTCCACTGTACAATACAGGCAGCATCCTAGTCTCCACTGTACAATACAGGCAGCATCCTAGTCTCCACTGTACAATACAGGCAGCATCCTAGTCTCCACTGTACAATACAGGCAGCATCCTAGTCTCCACTGTACAATACAGGCAGCATCCTAGTCTCCACTGTACAATACAGGCAGCATCCTAGTCTCCACTGTACAATACAGGCAGCATCCTAGTCTCCACTGTACAATACAGGCAGCATCCTAGTCTCCACTGTACAATACAGGCAGCATCCTAGTCTCCACTGTACAATACAGGCAGCATCCTAGTCTCCACTGTACAATACAGGCAGCATCCTAGTCTCCACTGTACAATACAGGCAGCATCCTAGTCTCCACTGTACAATACAGGCAGCATCCTAGTCTCCACTGTACAATACAGGCAGCATCCTAGTCTCCACTGTACAATACAGGCAGCATCCTAGTCTCCACTGTACAATACAGGCAGCATCCTAGTCTCCACTGTACAATACAGGCAGCATCCTAGTCTCCACTGTACAATACAGGCAGCATCCTAGTCTCCACTGTACAATACAGGCAGCATCCTAGTCTCCACTGTACAATACAGGCAGCATCCTAGTCTCCACTGTACAATACAGGCAGCATCCTAGTCTCCACTGTACAATACAGGCAGCATCCTAGTCTCCACTGTACAATACAGGCAGCATCCTAGTCTCCACTGTACAATACAGGCAGCATCCTAGTCTCCACTGTACAATACAGGCAGCATCCTAGTCTCCACTGTACAATACAGGCAGCATCCTAGTCTCCACTGTACAATACAGGCAGCATCCTAGTCTCCACTGTACAATACAGGCAGCATCCTAGTCTCCACTGTACAATACAGGCAGCATCCTAGTCTCCACTGTACAATACAGGCAGCATCCTAGTCTCCACTGTACAATACAGGCAGCATCCTAGTCTCCACTGTACAATACAGGCAGCATCCTAGTCTCCACTGTACAATACAGGCAGCATCCTAGTCTCCACTGTACAATACAGGCAGCATCCTAGTCTCCACTGTACAATACAGGCAGCATCCTAGTCTCCACTGTACAATACAGGCAGCATCCTAGTCTCCACTGTACAATACAGGCAGCATCCTAGTCTCCACTGTACAATACAGGCAGCATCCTAGTCTCCACTGTACAATACAGGCAGCATCCTAGTCTCCACTGTACAATACAGGCAGCATCCTAGTCTCCACTGTACAATACAGGCAGCATCCTAGTCTCCACTGTACAATACAGGCAGCATCCTAGTCTCCACTGTACAATACAGGCAGCATCCTAGTCTCCACTGTACAATACAGGCAGCATCCTAGTCTCCACTGTACAATACAGGCAGCATCCTAGTCTCCACTGTACAATACAGGCAGCATCCTAGTCTCCACTGTACAATACAGGCAGCATCCTAGTCTCCACTGTACAATACAGGCAGCATCCTAGTCTCCACTGTACAATACAGGCAGCATCCTAGTCTCCACTGTACAATACAGGCAGCATCCTAGTCTCCACTGTACAATACAGGCAGCATCCTAGTCTCCACTGTACAATACAGGCAGCATCCTAGTCTCCACTGTACAATACAGGCAGCATCCTAGTCTCCACTGTACAATACAGGCAGCATCCTAGTCTCCACTGTACAATACAGGCAGCATCCTAGTCTCCACTGTACAATACAGGCAGCATCCTAGTCTCCACTGTACAATACAGGCAGCATCCTAGTCTCCACTGTACAATACAGGCAGCATCCTAGTCTCCACTGTACAATACAGGCAGCATCCTAGTCTCCACTGTACAATACAGGCAGCATCCTAGTCTCCACTGTACAATACAGGCAGCATCCTAGTCTCCACTGTACAATACAGGCAGCATCCTAGTCTCCACTGTACAATACAGGCAGCATCCTAGTCTCCACTGTACAATACAGGCAGCATCCTAGTCTCCACTGTACAATACAGGCAGCATCCTAGTCTCCACTGTACAATACAGGCAGCATCCTAGTCTCCACTGTACAATACAGGCAGCATCCTAGTCTCCACTGTACAATACAGGCAGCATCCTAGTCTCCACTGTACAATACAGGCAGCATCCTAGTCTCCACTGTACAATACAGGCAGCATCCTAGTCTCCACTGTACAATACAGGCAGCATCCTAGTCTCCACTGTACAATACAGGCAGCATCCTAGTCTCCACTGTACAATACAGGCAGCATCCTAGTCTCCACTGTACAATACAGGCAGCATCCTAGTCTCCACTGTACAATACAGGCAGCATCCTAGTCTCCACTGTACAATACAGGCAGCATCCTAGTCTCCACTGTACAATACAGGCAGCATCCTAGTCTCCACTGTACAATACAGGCAGCATCCTAGTCTCCACTGTACAATACAGGCAGCATCCTAGTCTCCACTGTACAATACAGGCAGCATCCTAGTCTCCACTGTACAATACAGGCAGCATCCTAGTCTCCACTGTACAATACAGGCAGCATCCTAGTCTCCACTGTACAATACAGGCAGCATCCTAGTCTCCACTGTACAATACAGGCAGCATCCTAGTCTCCACTGTACAATACAGGCAGCATCCTAGTCTCCACTGTACAATACAGGCAGCATCCTAGTCTCCACTGTACAATACAGGCAGCATCCTAGTCTCCACTGTACAATACAGGCAGCATCCTAGTCTCCACTGTACAATACAGGCAGCATCCTAGTCTCCACTGTACAATACAGGCAGCATCCTAGTCTCCACTGTACAATACAGGCAGCATCCTAGTCTCCACTGTACAATACAGGCAGCATCCTAGTCTCCACTGTACAATACAGGCAGCATCCTAGTCTCCACTGTACAATACAGGCAGCATCCTAGTCTCCACTGTACAATACAGGCAGCATCCTAGTCTCCACTGTACAATACAGGCAGCATCCTAGTCTCCACTGTACAATACAGGCAGCATCCTAGTCTCCACTGTACAATACAGGCAGCATCCTAGTCTCCACTGTACAATACAGGCAGCATCCTAGTCTCCACTGTACAATACAGGCAGCATCCTAGTCTCCACTGTACAATACAGGCAGCATCCTAGTCTCCACTGTACAATACAGGCAGCATCCTAGTCTCCACTGTACAATACAGGCAGCATCCTAGTCTCCACTGTACAATACAGGCAGCATCCTAGTCTCCACTGTACAATACAGGCAGCATCCTAGTCTCCACTGTACAATACAGGCAGCATCCTAGTCTCCACTGTACAATACAGGCAGCATCCTAGTCTCCACTGTACAATACAGGCAGCATCCTAGTCTCCACTGTACAATACAGGCAGCATCCTAGTCTCCACTGTACAATACAGGCAGCATCCTAGTCTCCACTGTACAATACAGGCAGCATCCTAGTCTCCACTGTACAATACAGGCAGCATCCTAGTCTCCACTGTACAATACAGGCAGCATCCTAGTCTCCACTGTACAATACAGGCAGCATCCTAGTCTCCACTGTACAATACAGGCAGCATCCTAGTCTCCACTGTACAATACAGGCAGCATCCTAGTCTCCACTGTACAATACAGGCAGCATCCTAGTCTCCACTGTACAATACAGGCAGCATCCTAGTCTCCACTGTACAATACAGGCAGCATCCTAGTCTCCACTGTACAATACAGGCAGCATCCTAGTCTCCACTGTACAATACAGGCAGCATCCTAGTCTCCACTGTACAATACAGGCAGCATCCTAGTCTCCACTGTACAATACAGGCAGCATCCTAGTCTCCACTGTACAATACAGGCAGCATCCTAGTCTCCACTGTACAATACAGGCAGCATCCTAGTCTCCACTGTACAATACAGGCAGCATCCTAGTCTCCACTGTACAATACAGGCAGCATCCTAGTCTCCACTGTACAATACAGGCAGCATCCTAGTCTCCACTGTACAATACAGGCAGCATCCTAGTCTCCACTGTACAATACAGGCAGCATCCTAGTCTCCACTGTACAATACAGGCAGCATCCTAGTCTCCACTGTACAATACAGGCAGCATCCTAGTCTCCACTGTACAATACAGGCAGCATCCTAGTCTCCACTGTACAATACAGGCAGCATCCTAGTCTCCACTGTACAATACAGGCAGCATCCTAGTCTCCACTGTACAATACAGGCAGCATCCTAGTCTCCACTGTACAATACAGGCAGCATCCTAGTCTCCACTGTACAATACAGGCAGCATCCTAGTCTCCACTGTACAATACAGGCAGCATCCTAGTCTCCACTGTACAATACAGGCAGCATCCTAGTCTCCACTGTACAATACAGGCAGCATCCTAGTCTCCACTGTACAATACAGGCAGCATCCTAGTCTCCACTGTACAATACAGGCAGCATCCTAGTCTCCACTGTACAATACAGGCAGCATCCTAGTCTCCACTGTACAATACAGGCAGCATCCTAGTCTCCACTGTACAATACAGGCAGCATCCTAGTCTCCACTGTACAATACAGGCAGCATCCTAGTCTCCACTGTACAATACAGGCAGCATCCTAGTCTCCACTGTACAATACAGGCAGCATCCTAGTCTCCACTGTACAATACAGGCAGCATCCTAGTCTCCACTGTACAATACAGGCAGCATCCTAGTCTCCACTGTACAATACAGGCAGCATCCTAGTCTCCACTGTACAATACAGGCAGCATCCTAGTCTCCACTGTACAATACAGGCAGCATCCTAGTCTCCACTGTACAATACAGGCAGCATCCTAGTCTCCACTGTACAATACAGGCAGCATCCTAGTCTCCACTGTACAATACAGGCAGCATCCTAGTCTCCACTGTACAATACAGGCAGCATCCTAGTCTCCACTGTACAATACAGGCAGCATCCTAGTCTCCACTGTACAATACAGGCAGCATCCTAGTCTCCACTGTACAATACAGGCAGCATCCTAGTCTCCACTGTACAATACAGGCAGCATCCTAGTCTCCACTGTACAATACAGGCAGCATCCTAGTCTCCACTGTACAATACAGGCAGCATCCTAGTCTCCACTGTACAATACAGGCAGCATCCTAGTCTCCACTGTACAATACAGGCAGCATCCTAGTCTCCACTGTACAATACAGGCAGCATCCTAGTCTCCACTGTACAATACAGGCAGCATCCTAGTCTCCACTGTACAATACAGGCAGCATCCTAGTCTCCACTGTACAATACAGGCAGCATCCTAGTCTCCACTGTACAATACAGGCAGCATCCTAGTCTCCACTGTACAATACAGGCAGCATCCTAGTCTCCACTGTACAATACAGGCAGCATCCTAGTCTCCACTGTACAATACAGGCAGCATCCTAGTCTCCACTGTACAATACAGGCAGCATCCTAGTCTCCACTGTACAATACAGGCAGCATCCTAGTCTCCACTGTACAATACAGGCAGCATCCTAGTCTCCACTGTACAATACAGGCAGCATCCTAGTCTCCACTGTACAATACAGGCAGCATCCTAGTCTCCACTGTACAATACAGGCAGCATCCTAGTCTCCACTGTACAATACAGGCAGCATCCTAGTCTCCACTGTACAATACAGGCAGCATCCTAGTCTCCACTGTACAATACAGGCAGCATCCTAGTCTCCACTGTACAATACAGGCAGCATCCTAGTCTCCACTGTACAATACAGGCAGCATCCTAGTCTCCACTGTACAATACAGGCAGCATCCTAGTCTCCACTGTACAATACAGGCAGCATCCTAGTCTCCACTGTACAATACAGGCAGCATCCTAGTCTCCACTGTACAATACAGGCAGCATCCTAGTCTCCACTGTACAATACAGGCAGCATCCTAGTCTC
>WWET01003283.1:62015-64515 GCA_011038615.1 Limnodynastes dumerilii | reverse complement strand
TGTGCATGCTCAGATCTCTGGACTTACAGATTTTGTTTCCGTACGCCCAGCAGTTCTGTACCTCCGTGTCTAGGGTCAAGATCATTGTGGAGGGTAGAGTAAGCTGCAGAAAGGGGGTAAGGTGCTAGTGTCAGGGTCATAGTATGAGTGGAGGTAGATCTTAGGGGCAGGAAGGGGGTAAGGTGCTAGTGTCAGGGTCATAGTAAGAGTGTGGCATAGAGATGAAGAAGGAAATTGAAGAGCGGGTAATGCTTATAGAATGGGATTGTAGAGAGGGTCTTTGTCTGTTGATGTGGTGCATCAATGGCACTCATCGAGAAAAAGGTTGATCCAGTATGACCCCCACCCCTCTATATGATTCATCTACAGGTTGCAGGTGTGTTAGGAGACCAGACTCCAGCCTTCGATCGTACAGAAGCTCCTTCAGTCACATTGCCAAACTGGATGTCCTTCCTCCCAGATTACCTCCCACTATCCTCATTGGCCATACCAGGAACACATGACACAATGGCTTTTTATGGCGGGAACCTTGCAGAGTGTCAAAGCTGGAGACTAGTAAACCAATTCCACGCTGGCGTTCGGTTCTTGGATATCCGCTGTCGCCATTACCAAGACCAACTGCCAATTTTCCATGGGGTATCCTACCAACGTACAGATTTTCTACAAGTTCTCAAGGACACGGTTAAATTTCTGACTGAGTATCCAAGTGAGACGGTCTTAATGAGGGTAAAGGAAGAGTATGAGCCTTATCAGAACACCAGGAGCTTCTACAAAAGCGTCGCCGAGGTGTTGAGCCAAGTTGGTGAACGCTGGTTCCTTCGGACCGATAGTCTTCCAACTCTGGGGCAAGCCAGGGGGAAAGTGGTCATCCTACAAGAATTCTCATCAAAAGGAGAAGGCCCGGCATTTGGTCCACCATATCCTGGGCCAATGAGTATTTCAGATGCTTACCAAGTAAATGAGGATGCCGTGAAATGGGCAGAAGTAGAAAGACATCTCACAGTTGCCCAGAAGGGTGATGCCGAGCAAGCTTACCTAACGTACTGCTCCGGAGTCCATTGGTTACGCTACCCACCTGAAACTTTGGCTCGTATTATCAACCCAAGAGTTCTTGAGTACCTAAACACTAAAACATCAGTAGCAAGGAGGAGGTCTGTGGGAATAGTAATTATGGACTTTCCAGGTGGTGAACTGGTGAGAAAAATTGTTTTGGATAATTGGGTATGAATCAAATTATATTAAAATGATAAAACACAGAACCTCTCAATAGCGCTTCTGTAGACTTCCAAATAATAAAACACAGTGGGGTAGATACAGAACTACGTTTGCCATACGTTTATTCGCATAGCGTATTTTCGCGTGCATACCTTCTATACACTCCCCTTGTCACACCCCTTGAACGTACGTATTTTGTCAAGATACGCTTTCCAAACCCTACCTTAACTTTTGCCAACGTAACCGCAGTGATCCGCACACGTACGGATGGCCAACACGTATTTACGCAGCTAAGCACGCCCATACTGTACACTTTAAATACAAACCTCCCGCCTACATAACGTATTGCAGACGTATTTTGGACGCACGTAAAATTGGCGCGCCCACACGTAAGTATTTACGTGACACATACGTGAATGGCCCATACGTTCACATCTACGCTATGTTACTGAGCGTATTTTCTATGGTGCGCATGCGCAGTACTTACCAAAAGGCGATTTTACGTCTCTGCCACGCGTAAATTCGCTCACAAGCGTTGTTCTGGATCTGGCCCAGTTTTCTTAACAGAGTCTCATGTATTCTTCTGTGGATTTACTTTAACTATTTCATTGTTGAGGTACTAAGGTTCTCCTTATTACTTATAGGGGGCGGTGAGAAAAACGCCCATTTGCGGAAATAGTATAGCTGCTTAAAGTTAGGATCGCAAGAAGTGTTATCCCTATACCATCAAATTATATTAATAGCGCCAATTCTGCAAAAATACAACAATAAGGAATCAAACATTTTGTTATATAAGGATCCAGAAAGCTTTGCAGTGATTAAACTAGTTGCAATAATAAATATATCTATTACTGTAGTTATGTATTTGTCCAGCACAATGAACGTTTCTTATTTCAAGGTGACCTTTATTAGAAAACTAAGGCTAGATTTCCTAAAGCTTCTAGAAAGGGAAAGTACTTATGTCAGATATAGGACCCGACTTAAGACTTAAGAAGTAGCTTGAAATTAAGGACCTGATTCACAGATAAGAGTGACTTAGATGCGGGCAGATGCTTCCATCCCCCAACTCGACCCCCATTTTTAGGGACCTTGGGCCTGATCCAGAGCTACGAAATTGCTGTCCGACGGGCGAGCGTACGACGGTTTTTTGCGTATTTTCGTACGAAAATTCGCAATGCGCATGCCCAGTATGACAGCTTCCGGTCGGCTGGACGACATGAGCGTATAGCGGTCGTATGGTGTGCGAATTTTTCGCTCGAGGGGCGTGCGTTCAGTACGACGGTCG
>WWET01003283.1:18453-42204 GCA_011038615.1 Limnodynastes dumerilii | reverse complement strand
CCTTCTATCATATCCCCCTCTCCCTCCTGTACCTGGTTATATCCCTTCTATTATATCCCCCTCTCCCTCCTGTACCTGGTTATGTCCCTTCTATCATATCCCTCTCTCCCTCCTGTACCTGGTTATATGCCTTCTATCATATCACCCTCTCCCTCCTGTACCTGGTTATATCCCTTCTATCATATCTCCCTCACCCTCCTGTACCTGGTTATACGCCTTCTCAGTGGAAATTTAGAAGTGGGGGTATGGAAATTGCAGCACCAGATGTGTCTTGAGTTTGGCAAAGTGAACAGGTCAACAATGAGAAATCACATTGTGTACATGTCATGTGGGTCATGATTTCAACACTGAACGCTTCATGTTTAATTAAATGATCTGGTTACTGCTAGAGAAAAACTATGATAGCTCCCCATAGGGTCGTTTTTAGGGGCAGAGGAGTCTAACCAACCTTATTGCCCCTCCTTTTGTGTGTCCAACCAGACTTATTGTCCCTTCCTTCTTTGTGTCCAGCCAGTCTTATAGACCCCTCTTTGTGAATGTCCACCCAGCCTTATTGCGCCTCCTCCTGTGTCCAGCCAGCCTAAGTGCCCCCCTCTTTACTTGTGGCCAGTCAGCCTTATTGTCCCCTCCTTCTATTTGCTCAACCAGCATTATTGCCCCTTCTTTTGTATGCCCAGCCAGCCTTATTGCCCCTCCTTCTTTGTCCAGCCAGCCTTATTGGCCCCTCTTTATTTGTGTCCAGTCACCCTTATTGCCCCTCCTTCTGTTTGTTTGTCCAACCAGCATTATTGCCTCTCATTTTGTTTGCCCAGCCAGCTTTATTGCCCCATCCTTTTGTGTCCAGCCTTACTTATTGCCCCCCTCTTTATGGGGTATATTTACTAAGGTCAATTTTTCTAAACTCCCGGGACTTTGCAGGCGATTATGCAATCGCCATATTCACTAAAAGCAAAGTCCCGGGACTTTAGCCTTTAGCAAAATCGACCCGGCAAACATCACTGGACAAAACTCGTTCAGATGTTTGCCTTTAAAAAAAAATACAGATCGCCGTATTCACTAAAGGCGATTTGTCTAAATCGCCTTTAGATCGTCGGCAAATCGTGTAAAATTAAAACGCCTTTTGTGTGGGGCACTTTCAATGAAAGAGTCCCACACCGTACCTGATAAACACATGTCAATATATTTGACATGTGTTTTTCCCTATATAAAATGCCAGCGCAGCATGTCTGGGATGCTTAGCATTGCTGAGCCTTGTAGTTATATCAGCGTCAGCATGTTAAGCCTTCTAAACATGCTGCGCTGTCTCCGGTGCATGAAAAAAAAATACAACGTGCAAAAAACATACATAGATACATTGACAGACATGTGTGCATAAAAAACAATTTACAATGTATTATATTGCCCCTTAATGTGTTAACTAACCTTCGGTGGCCTCCGTGTATTGTAATAAATGTGTAGTATTGTACTGTGTGTTGCATAAATTAAATAAAACATTTTAACACTCACCGTTTAGCTGTCATCATTCTTGGGACGAGTTGGTTGAAGTTTTTTCTTTCTTGCCAGGGAATCTTCTCCAGTTGCTTGTAGAATCTTCTCCGATTGATAGAAGATGCATCTCCGGTACTCTCTTCTGCTCTTCGGCCTCTTCCGGCACTTGCCCCACCGACAGGCTCATTCCTCTTCTTCCGCGCCACTCCTAATGACCATTCGTCACTAGAGGGCAGCCTTTTATAGTAATGATGACGTCATAAACGCTAGAGCGCTCACTAGAGCCCCCTAATGTAGATGACGTCATCATTACTATAAAAGGCTGCCCTCTAGTGACCGAATAGTCATTAGGAGTGGCGCGGAAGAAGAGGAAGGAGCCTGTCGCCGGGGCAAGTGCCGGAAGAGGCCGAAGAGCTGAAGAGAGGACCGGAGATGTACTATTCGGACACTAGAGGGCACCCTTTTATAGAAATGATGACGTCATAAACGCTAGAGCTCTCACTAGAGCCCCCTAATGTAAATGACATCATCATTACTATAAAAGGCTGCCCTCTAGTGACCGAATAGTCGTTAGGAGTGGCGCGGAAGAAGAAGAAGGAGCCTGTCCCCGGGGCAAGTGCCGGAAGAGGCCAAAGAGCTGAAGAGAGGGCCGGAGCTGCATCTTCTATCAACCGGAGAAGATTCTACAAGCAACTGGAGAAGATTCCCTGCCAAGAAAGAAAAAACTCCAAGCAACTCGTCCCAAGAATGATGACAGCTAAACGGCGAGTGTTACATTTTTATTTAGTTTATCCAACACACAGTACAATACTATACATTTATTACAATACACGGTGGCCACCGGAGGTAAGTTAACACATTAGGGGGCAATATAATACATTGTAAAGGCTTTTTTAATGCACACATGTCTGTCAATTTATCTATGTATGTCTTTTGCACATTGTATATTTTTTTTAGGCACCAGAGTTAGCGCAGCATATTTAGAAGGCTTAACATGCTGACACTGATATTAGTTCTATCAGCGCAGCCATACTAAGCATATGGCCCAACTTTGTGTGCAGCCAGCCTTATTGTCCACTCCTTCAATTTGACCAACCTTATTGCCCCTCCTGTGTCCAGACAGCCTTATTTCCCCCCACTTTTTATTTGTGTGCAGTCAACCTTATTGCCTCCTCTTTGTGCCCTGCCAGTCTTATAGCCCCCTCTTTATGAGTGTCCAGCCAGCCTTATTGCCCCAACTTTGTGTGTAGCCAGCCTTATTGTCTATTTATTAAACTAACCTTTCCTGCGTCTGCCGGCTCTGCAGGGTAATGACGCTCGCATGACCTTAGGTCACGCTTCCGTCCTCTGCTCTGATCATAGCTCCGGCTGTGCATAGCACAACCCGCTCTGTCAGTGGCTCCCGGCGGAGAAGTGAGAAGTGAGCTGGTCTGCTATACGGTCCGCTCTGAGTAAAAATACAGCCGCTTTAAATTCTATGAGTAGAGCTGTATTCATACTCAGAGCCGGCTTACAGAAGTGGCGGTATGCCATACCGCCGTATACCGGTCCACTTCAAGCACTGCTCCTTCTATGATATCCCCCTCTCCCTCCTCTACCTGGTTATATCCCTTCTATCATATCCCCCTCTCCCTCCTGTACCTGGTTATATCTCTTCTATAATATCCCCCTCTCCCTCCTGTACCAGGTTATACCCCTTCTATCATATCCCCCCACCCCCCGTCCCTTCTCTGCTCCAAACTATACATGTTTAGTTCCTCTAGTCTTTCTTTATATGTTGCGTGTTATATGTTGTATTTTGTGTGACACAGGCCATGCACTGTTTTAGTTGTTATTCTCTGCTCCAAGCTATACACATTATTTCCTCGAGTGAGTGAGCGAGTGACTATCCTTAGACTGATGTGAATATCTATTGTTCTCTGTAAAGCACTGTGGACAATTTGTGGAGCTATATAAGTAAACGTTAATAGTGTTTCTGTGTAATAAGCAAAATCAGACAATATTATTACTGCATGCAAAATAATTGAAATAATTTGCTGCCCTCAATAAGCAACATGGTTCATATTTGCACCTTCAGTGCAGTTGCCCCCAAATAGTTTATAGCTGTCCCTGGACCGCAGAGCACAGGATCCCCGGGACAGGTCAGCAATAATGTGTGACTTAAGGGGGGAGGGGGCTATTTCTGCTCCCTTTGTCTTTTGCACCAAGCATTAAAGGGGTTAATCCTTTGTTTGACCATTGCCCACTGCAGCGCCCCCCTGTGGTCGTGCTTTGCGGTGCGTGCACTTTGTAATGGGGAAGGGATGTGGGTGCATTGCTGTGGTAATAAGGGGTTAATTCCTACTTATTTCGCCAGGATTAATCGTATCTCCATGTCTATGACCCTGGTTAGGGTGCACTATCTACTGTAAGGTCCGTGGCACTACAAGTCCCAGCAAATCCAAGGCTTGTCCAATGGCCTTGTAGGTGCACAAACAGATGAGCTGACCTCTGATGTATGTAACCATTTAGACTGAAATACGTATTAGTCACTGGCAATCTTGTTGTTTGTGTACATAGTACAGCCAGTCAGTGCTGTAAAGAAATGTTTGTCATCAGAGCTTACAGTTCATTCTAACGGGGAACTACAAGTCCCAGCAAGTCCTACGCTTGCCCAATGGATTTGTAGGTCCACAAACAGTGGAGCTAACCTCTGATATAACCATTAAGGCTGAAATGTTTATTATCCACTGGTATTACTGTTGTTTGTTTATATGCTAGGGCCAATCAGTACTGTAACAAAATATTTGTCATCAGAGCTTACAGTCAATTAACCCTCCAGTGTGTTCTTTGAGTGTGCAAGGAAATCACATGGAGGATATTAATGAGCATAATTAATCTTATCTCTGTGATTATGGTTAGGATGCACTTTTTACTGTAACACATGTGGGGAACTACACCTCCCAGCAAGTCCTATGCTTGCCCAATGGATTTGTAGGTCCACAAACAGCTGAAATCACCTCTGATGTAACCATTAAGGCTGAAATATTTATAATCCACATTTATTACTGTTGTTTGCTTATATGCTAGAGCCAATCAGTGCTGTAACAAAATATTTCTTACAGTCAATTAACCCACCAGTTAGGTTTTTTGACCACGTTGAGAACATAAACATGAATATAATTAATTGTATCTCTGTATGTCTATGACCATGGATAAGATGCACTTTTTTATTTTCATCAACTAGTTTTGCAATCTATTTTTTTTATTATTATTGCCCCTCCATCCTAGTGTTGGTCCTTCCTCCACCACTCCCTCCTCACTTTGTACCCTCTTTTCCCCCTCTGCTACCCTTATACCCAATCCCCACCTGGTGGCTCCCTCTCAACCTCTCACTGCGCCCAATCCTGATCTTCCAAGCTTGACACCAAGCATTTTGCCTTGCGTTCTCTGCGTGCTTCACTTTATTGTTTCTCTGTAAATATTTTTATAGTCATATTGTATTTAATATATACTATGCTGTCCATCCCTACCCTGTATGTCTGTACTGTATTCTGTTGTATTTTGTATGGCGCTGCGGACACCTTGTGGCACCTTATAAATAAACGATAATAATAATAATCCATAAAATGTCAGCAAATGATCATTTAGTGTGTTACTGCCATCTACTGGCTGGAATTAATATTGTTTGAGGTGAAGCCGTTCCAGTGACCTTACTACTTCTGTCCTTTACTTATACAGCCGACCATCGGACCGGTCTTTCTCACTGATCTCTTACATTGTGACCTGCCTTCCTATCACCCGGTATAGTGACTCCTAGATGCCTTTCACCCTCAGTAGCTTCCATGTTACAGTCATGAATGCTATATTCAGGGGCTGATCCACAGGCGATGTCCACAAGGTGACCTGACGTTTCTCTGGGTGATTGCCTTGTGCACATGCTCAGAACGCAGAGCACGGCGTCCAATTCAGAGCGCAACTCCAGCAGCAGCGGCGGTGGATTGCGCACTGAGGGGTGTGTTGACCGAGCGAGGGACGTAGTCAAAGTACAGTAAGGGCCCAAGCAAGTGCCCCCGCCCCACGCCCCTTCGTAATACGCTACTGACACGTGACTACCCCTTACGCTATTCCTTACGTGGCGTAAAATCTACCGTGCACACACGCCGTAAGTGCTAATGTGTGAATTTACGCTCGCGGCTAGCGTAAATTCACTCGCGGACGTTGTTCTGGATATACCCCATCATCTCCACACACAGAAAGAAATCATTTTTCATCCCCAGCGTGAGCAGCTTTACAACCCGGTGACAAGCGGTTTCCGTGTTTTTCGTAATGACGCATAGGGGCCAGATTCAACTAGATTCACGGCCCGCGACAGACGGGAAAAAAGCTTGCGGTGCGCTATTTCCCGTCTATTACGGTACCCGATTTTTAAGGCATCCCTCTATGAGGTGCGAATAAAAAGAAAAAATGTGCACAATTAGCTTCGCACTGCAAGGAACGCGGCTGTGAGGCTCAATGGATCGGGCCCATACTGCCATTTTCTTTCCGTGTTGAAGTCTTGTAATCTAATGTTTATCGTCTGGCATTCGCCGTATAAACAAAAGATTATGACAATCATCTTATAGCATTGACTAACGTGTGAAGGATTCCCGACCACGCAAAACACTAGGGGCCAGATTTACTAAGCTGCGGGAAAGGAAATGTGGAGATGTTGCCCACAGCAACCAATCAGATTGTAGCTGACATTTTCTAGTATGTTATAGGAAAGTGAGAGCTAGAATCTGATAGGTTGCTATGGGCAACATCTCTACTTTTCCTGTTCCACAGCTTAGTAAATCTGGCCCTAGATGTTGGACACAGGGAGGGATGTAGAGCAACGTGGAGAAGTAACTAGATGCATTCGACCCTTACACGGTGGAACATCCGTACAGAAGATGGAAACACTGAAGGTTTGCAGAGCATGGAGTTTCCTTCCACCTCAATAGCACAGAAAATATCCACACTATGATCGCTGACGGATAAACCTGCATTGAGGGTCTAGTAATCAGGGTCACTACTTCATGAATTCTCCCACCCAGAACATCAAACGCCCAACCATCTAGACGACACCTTCCGCCAGGCAATCGCCGCCGGTATGGTAAAACGCAGCCGTCTTTTTTTCGGAGCGGATGCGGATTTTGGCGCTAGAAAACAGACAGCAATCTGGCTGAAATAAAAAGTATAATTTATATGTACATCAGGCGGCAAGAGCAGACCATGAGAAAAACGGGACCACGTGACGCGTTGCAGGCCAGGCGGCAATATACGGAAAGCGATGTGTGTGTGTACGTGGTGTGTGTGCGTGGTGTGTGTGTATATACATGGTATACATCAGCGTGATGGGAGAGGACACAGGGACGGAAAGGCCGGTGCGAGCCTCGGTGTCACCCGCTCTTTCGTCTTCGTCTGTTTCACCCTACAAGGGGAGGGACAGACTTGCTTTATCCTTCTGTCAGCGTCGCCCCCCCCGTGGGGTAAAAAGAATGGCGCTCGTCCTACGCAAGGACCCAGCTTTGCGGACGATGTTAGCCCTGTTGCGTTGGTCACCGGTCGCTCTGTCTCTGCTTCCCCTCTGAGCTGCCCAAGTCTTTCCCGTTCAAACGCCGGGACGGAGAGCAAGCGTCAGTCGTCGATACAGATCACCTCTCCGCCTCTTCCGTCCTTCCGCTCCAACAAATCCAGCTCCCTTTCTTTCTTCACCAGGATCGGCGGCCCGTTAGTTACTGAGGGAGAGAGGCAGAATAAAAAGACGAGAGCGATCAAGATGCAGCCTATTGGTCCATGTGGAACATGTGACATCAAATAATCAATACTTCAAGTCTGACCTAACCTAGGAGTAGTGATAAATGATAGCAGGGAGGAGGATCCCTTCTTAGGATCCAATAGACCGATGATTACATTTACGTAGCCAGCATACATATGTATGGAGAGGCTTTGTCGATATGGTCGTTTTTTTTTCCAAAAGACCATCGTACGGCAGCTGATTGGAGACTGCCGGCTGTCTGCACTTAAGAAAATGGCGGTGATGTGACTCCTGGAGTTGCAAAGAGTCATCTGCCAAACCCTGCCCTTAACCCTTTCCTAACCCTCTGTTTCCCACAGCTTAACTCTAACCCTCCATGCCCCGTAGCTTAAGCACAACCCTCAATGTCCTGCAGCCTAACCCTAACCTAATACCCTCCGCAGCCTGTAGCTAGCTTGGGAATGGGGTAAAAGATACGTGGTTCCCAATAGCAATTTTGTATGTTATTTTAGAGTAACATCTAGCTCTGGGGGAACGGGGTCACTAGCTCTCGGGGAATGGGGTCGCTAGCTCTCGGGGAACGAGATCGAATGGGATCGCTAGCTCTCGGGGAACGGGATCGCTAGCTCTCGGGGAACGGGATCGCTAGCTCTCGGGGAACGGGATCGCTAGCTCTCGGGGAACGGGATCGCTAGCTCTCGGGGAACGGGATCGCTAGCTCTCGGGGAACGGGATCGCTAGCTCTCGGGGAACGGGATCGCTAGCTCTCGGGGAACGGGATCGCTAGCTCTCGGGGAACGGGATCGCTAGCTCTCGGGGAACGGGATCGCTAGCTCTCGGGGAACGGGATCGCTAGCTCTCGGGGAACGGGATCGCTAGCTCTCTACCGATGATTACATTTACGCAGCCAGCATACATATGTATGGAGAGGCTTTGTCGGTATGGCCGTTTTTTTCCAAAAGACCATCGTACGGCAGCTGGAGACTGCCGGCTGTCTGCATGTAAGAAAAGGGCGGTGATGTGACTCCTGGAGTTGCAAAGAGTCATCTGCCAAACCCTACCCTTAACCCTTTCCTAACCCTCTGGTTCCCACAGCCTAAACGCCATTCCCCATAGCTTAACTCTAACCCTCTATGCCCCGCAGCTTAACTCTAACCCTTCATTCCCCACAGCTTAACTGTAACCCTCCATTCCCCACAGCTTAACTGTAACCCTCCATTCCCCGCAGCTTAACTCTAACCCTCCATTCCCCACAGCTTAACTGTAACCTTCCATGCCCCGCAGCCCAACCCTCAGTGTCCTGCAGCCTAACCCTAACCTAATACCCTCCGCAGCCTGTAGCTAGCTTGGGAATGAGGTAAAAGATACGCTGTTCCCAATAGCAATTTTGTATGTTATTTTAGAGTAACATGTAGCTCTGGGGGAACGGAGTCACTAGCTCTCAGGGAAAAGGATCGCTAGTTCTCAGGGAACGAGATTGCTAGCTCTTGGGGAATGGGATCGCTAGCTCTTGGGGAATGGGGTCGCTAGCTCTTGGGGAATGGGGTCGCTAGCTCTCAGGGAACAAGGTCACTAGCTCTTGGGGAATGGGGTCGCTAACTCTCGGGGAATGGGGTCGCTAGCTCTCGGGGAATGGGGTCGCTAGCTCTCGGGGAACGGGATCGCTAGCTCTCGGGGAACGGGATCGCTAGCTCTCGGGGAATGGGATCGCTAGCTCTCGGGAAATGGGATCGCTAGCTCTCAGGGAATGGGATCGCTAGCTCTTGGGAAATGGGATCGCTAGCTTTTGGGGAATGGGATTGCTAGCTCTTGGGGAACGGGGTATCGCTAGCTCTTGGGGAATGGGATCGCTAGCTCTTGGGGAATGGGATCGCTAGCTCTTGGGGAATGGGGTCAGGTGGCTTCTTATAGGGCCGGACGGATATTATTTTCATTTTTGTTTCTTAACAGATTCCAGTTTAACTTTGAGCGCTCCAAAACACTGGCCCGGATCAAGAATTGCGCACAGATGTTAAAGTAGGGTTCAGGTCACGGAAGCTCCCCTCGCAGGTATAATATAAAGATTCGCACTTGGCTTACGCAATAATCTGTGGCGGAGGCTTACGGCACTGTGCGTTTTTACTTTTATTTCTATTATTCTATATTAATTAGGATATTACCAGGCCTACAATGTGACGTCAGTCAATAGACTTTCTTTGTAGAAGACGACTTACCTGACAAGAAGGACCCTAGGGGCATCTGATTATAATTGGTCCCAGTATGTGGGTTGCTTGGGAAATGGCCCCCGAAGTGTGGAGGAGTGGTGTACGGCCCGGGGGGAAACACCTGAGGACAGAGAAAGAAATCCCTCAGCCAATCCCACCAACTCCGGCAAGCCAGGTTTTACTACTGCAATAGAACCGTCAATAGGTCTACTTTATTGCTAGCATATAAACCTGAACAGCCTGCAACACAACAGCTAGCAAGGCATTGTGGGACTTGTAGTTCAACCACCCCTCTTGATAGGTACTTTGATCTCATGCATTATAGCTAATAAAAACACAATTCTTTTGCAAGTTTATTTCCTCTATACGTTTGTTTATCTCAGCCCCAGTAGCGGAATTCTTAATTGCGTAACATCTGACCTTTTCCCACCCAGCCAAACCACCCTCCGCTACGAAGCGCCCCCTGGTGTCTCACCGGAGGAGCTGCGCTCTCGCTCCCTTTGCTGGCCAGCCGGCTCAGGATACTGCGCTCTGACATCTGCAGTCGGGCCGCGATGGGTGGGATGCGGGCGAGGGAGGCGGGGAGGCGCGTAACATCCGCCTTCATATCGCTCAGCAGCTCCTCCAGCTGGTTCAACACTGAATAGAGGGAGAGCTCAGACACTCATTGCAGGCTCCTCTCCAATGCACTGGGCCCTGTCTAGCAATCTCTTCACTACTCCTGCACCCTGTGATGAGCCAATCCCTGTCCACCGTCTCTCTACCACCCGTCCCTCCTGCCAATACCCAAGCTCTAAATGCACCTCTATCTGTCAGCCCTTTGTCGATGCAGAGAGCGGTGATATTTACAGACGCTGCCGGCAGACAGTATCAACATAAAGCTAATTTCTTACACGTCCTAAACGTCTGCAGAAGAAGCAACAATCTGTAAGATGTGAAAACAAAACACTAAAAACTATATTAAAACAATACGTTTACAAACAGGGGGATAAAGTACGGAATTTGCTATTCTAAATTCCACCCGCAGGAATTTGGAGACTCTCCGGCGTTCCAGCGGGCAGAATGGATTTCTGTGCCCTGACTGTACGATTAGGCGATTACACCACACAGTATGTATCTGGTAAGCAGGGGGAGCAGGCCAGCCACACATGTGCGGACTGAATTCTGCATCAGACGGATGCCTTCCAATTCTCAGCCGACTTTCGTACATTGCGTGCTGAATTTCTTACTTTAGGATCGGGCTCTACAATTGGATGATTTCTCTAAATTATACAACTGAGCAACTGAAGACAAAAAAAGAAAAAACACTGACTACACACTGGGGCTTTTCAGAAGATCATCTCTCCGATCACACCATCCAAAGAGCGTTTCACCAGATATCTGACACGTGTGTACTGTCCACAGACCATCTCACCAGATATCTCCCCAGTGTGTACTGTCCACAGACCATCTCACCAGATATCTCACCAGTGTGTACTGTCCACAGACCATTCACCAAATATCTCATCAGTGTGTACTGTCCAGAGACCATTCACCAAATATCTCACCAGTGTGTACTGTCCACAGACCATCTCACCAGATATCTCACCAGTGTGTACTGTCCACAAACCATTCACCAGATATCTGACCAGTGTGTACTGTCCACAGACCATCTCACCAGATATCTCACCAGTGTGTACTGTCCACAGATCTCCTGAGAGACACAGGACACACTGGCAAAAAGTCTGCATTATAGAAAGAAGTGGAGATACGTCTCCTGGAATCGCAAAGAGCCAAAAGGTAAGTCATTTTGCCTAACCCTACCCTTAACCCCTTCTCTAACTGTCCCTTTCCCACAACCTAACCCTAACCTTCCCCTTCTTCATTCCTAACCCTCCAGGCCCGCAGCCTAATCCATACCCTTCATGTCCCACAGCCTAACCCTCCATACCCAACAGCCTAACAGCTCCATTTTAGCACTGTGTTGTGTTGCGTTTTTGTTTTTAAGGGTGACGTTTACAATCAGACAGAGGCGCTCGCGCTAATCAGAGCCTCCATTTACAGCCAGCTTTAGTGTAGCAATTGTTTGCAATCTAGAGGCACCGTGTAACACATCAGCAATAAACATGGGGGCGGGAGGTGGACCAGGGGTGTCCGAATATCAGTAATAGGGTTAAAAACTATGGACTACGGAACCCGAAACTGGATTTTCTGCGTTTGGACTGCAAAAGCTTTTCCGCCTGGCAAAAGAACTTGCATTGGTGCTACCGGATCGGAGGTCTTACAGGAATGCTGCTTGCGACACCATCTGACAAAGGCGCAGGGTTGCGATCAGTGGCGGAACTACCATTGGTACAAAGACACCGAGGCCAATGTGGATACAAGGGACCGCAGCCGTTATCACCGCAGCACCAAAGCTCCCCACCGGGTTACATGGGGTACCATCAGGGTCAAAGCATATTTCTTGTACCTGGGCCCACAACTCGCTAGTTCAGCCTCTGATTGCGATAAAAAATGGCCGTGGCTTCTCATCACCCTGCACGGTAGAGGCGATCCCTCTCTCTGCAAACTATCCAGACGTCTACCTTGCTGCCATCTTTCACGCACAGGAGTCGGAAACGTTAGGGTATTGGACACATCCATATGAGGGGAGTGGTTAGCTGTGCGGTCACATAACTGGGGCTATTGCAGGGTTGCGGATCCGGGATTTCAAGTGCATCAAAATCTGGGATTCAGAAACGTTATTTCGGAGCATGACAAGGCCCTCATGGAAAACAAAAATCCCTCAAAAGGCGAAGAGATGGCTATGAGGAAGACGAATCGGACAGAGATCGCGCAAGATGTGAGAGGTTGATCAACCAACAACAAATAGCGCAGAATTAAAGAAATAAATGAAGGAGCAGAGAGTATGTATTTTTAAGGTTGGAGAGTCTGGGGAGCTACCAGCTAAATATACCCTGTAAAAGGACTTGTTGTCCACCCAAAATATGAACTGAAATGATAACTCCACGCATTTCGCTTAACCTTGTGGCGGTGGGACAGCAAGTTAGGTTACACTTGATTATCCAGTTCTTAGAGGAATAAACCTTTGCCTAACTGGGATGATACCAGTTATTGCAAAAGCGAACCGCATGAGCATCTGTTAAAAATGATTAAACGCGTTTCGCAGCTGTCTATTATGCTTAACGCATCTACTTGGCATATGAGTCATTGTTATATGTCATCTGCCGACAAAGGGCTGAAAAGACAGAGAGAGCTCTGAACCCAATACAATCCTTGTTAAAATAAAAAAATAAAAAGTATTACGGGCCAACGAGAAAAGTGATGTCTCCATACACACACCTGAACCCTAGCTCCACCTACACTTGCTCTTATACCCCTTTCCCTCCTCCCCACACTTCTTCCCCATACACCCAGCTCACCTTTATGTAGCACGGCATTGGCCGGCTTGTTTCCCGCCAGGGATTCCTTGGACAGGTGTTGGTGGCTCTCAGCCAGACATTCCATCTCGGAGAAACGCGCGTTGAGAGCCATGGCTGGGTGGGAAGGGTCCTGGGTCATGTTCAAATAGGCTGCGCGACGCAGCTGTTCCTCGATCACCAGGGCCTGCTCCAGCAGCTGAGAGGGAGAAAGTGAGAAATAGGAGAGTCGAAGCTTCTGTGTGATATAAACACACAGAGACGCGTTTCACACCTACAGTTATGTATGTCTAATGTACACGCACAAAGCTTTTACCAGTCACAGGTCATGTCTAAAGCTGGCCATACATTAAAGTGACTATTGATCCAGTCTTCCAGTTATCAGAGCAGCGGACTAATTATCGATCTAGTTTGTGGACAGGATGGATTTCCAAAACACCCAAAAATTGGCCCAGAAATGCATCATTTGTCTTTCCAAACTATTAACAACAGCAAGCTCCCGATATCGAGCAGTGTGCAGCCATTTTCTATCCTGGACTCCTGCAAATATTGACAGGAGGCCTGTGTAGAGACTGACAAGAGACCCACGAAACCAAAAAGCTGCAAGGGCTTCCTGTCAACCTCTGCAACCCCTCCCTCTTCATCCTCGCGCATCGTTCCCCAACAGGAGAGGTGTTCGGAGCGGATATTGGGACCTTTCCCTAAGGAAAATTGTCCTGTTTATTGGACACATTCTGCTGGAAGCGATAATCGCTGACACGCCACAATGTTTAGGACGTATTTTACCTCACGAACAAATGCTAAAAGCTTAGAAATTCTGCTTATGCGTTCCTATTATTTACTTTTAGACAAACTTCATTCATGACTATGGACGGGATTCAGACTTCCCAATAGTCAGCCCGAGTCTCCCTACCTTGAATCGTCTGGCCAGGAACTTGTTCTTCATCTCCAGGAAGTTTCCCTTGTTGGTCTCCGATTTGAATGGCTCGTTAATGATAGAGAAGGGAGGGTCGTTCTGTAGGTCTTGCCACCGAGCATAACCGTGTCTGAGAGAAGGCTAAGGAACGGGCTCAGTGACCTGCAAGGACTAGATAAGCCTAACCTTAACCCTGCATGTCCCACAGCCTACCAATGCAGGTCAGCATGCCCCACAGCACTTCTACATCGTGTGTGGCTGTGTCCAGGGCGTCGGATGCGTCCTCCGTGGATTACATGAAGATCCAGTGCGCATACGCGCAAAAAGAAATATTTTAATTACGCTGAAATAAGAAAATGTCAAACTTGGACAAAACAGACTCTATAATCCACAATCCTAAGCATAGCGCCGGAGATCATGTGACCCACTCTCTACCCTGTGCGCTCCTCATCTTACTTTCACGGTGCCACACGCAGCCTGACGAACCAAAGTTCAGTCGTACCAAAGCTTTGTCTTCCTGCCTGCCAATCAGGTGATGGCGTGTTCTGTCTAACCGTACAAAAACAAAAGGATACACCACAACCCCGGCCAGCAGCCAGTAATCGTGTCGGCGGTGCCAGATCTCGTTCAGTCTGCCGGAACAGATGGCTGCGCGCTCCTCGTTTTGCCACAAGGTGTGAAGTTCTGCAGGTAAAGAGAGAAGGTGATGGACGTGGGGTATACAGTCCCTCTCATGACTCCTCTCCATCCTCCACGTACACTCTCCCCCTCTCACCTGTGAACCCCCCGTCCGCGATGTTAAACATGAACCGAGGCCTCTCCATCCGGATTTCCTCCTTCCTCCTGTTGCTATTCCGCATCTCCTCTCGTTGGCCGGTAGGCTTCACGTCTTTAGGTGTCTCCCTCTCAAACTTCACCTCCTCGGCTCCTGCAAGGCAGGAAACCACGGGAAATGACCTAGAGCAGAGACGTGCCCCTAGCGGAACATGGACCACAGCCTGGTGGCTTTTTGGGGCGACTGAGCAAGGATGCAACGAGGTAGCAGACGTCCTTGAAACTTAACCAGGAGCAATACCAGATGGCGGGCTGCATTTAGAGATCCGCATTTAGATCGGCCCGCAAATATACGCACAGACGGAGCAAAGACCACCCACCAAAACCCAAGTCACTCCCCGTGCTAATCCGTGGTCTCGGACATTTACGCCTCCATAGACCAGCTGTAACTTTCCATGTGCTGTTTCGTGCGTATCTTTATAATCGCGCCCACTTTCATCATTTAAATGCCCTCCCCACCCATTAATATGTAAATTCTGCCATGCGTATTTTTACGTGGCAGACTTGGATGTATGTGACGCCATGCGATTCACAAGTCTGTCCGTGAGGCACCTCCATGCGTATAGTCTACGTGAACTCCGTAACAAAAATGACTACGCATGCGCAGTTTAAACGTCCCTAAGAATACGCACTGAACTGCCCGAAATAACGGATCTCTGAATACGGCCCGGCATGTTTAATAAAATATCTTGGGGCTGAATGGCCTATTTGGAAAATAACTCAAAAACTACTTTAAAGCCATTGCAAAAACACATAAAAAAAATATTAATATTAGACGGGCAGTAGGTATATAGCGGGTTATACGGGTAGTATACGGGTAGTAGGTATATAGCGGGTTATACGGGTAGTATACGGGTGGTAGGTATATAGAGGGTTATATGGGTAGTAGGTATATAGCGGGTTATACGGGTAGTAGGTATATAGCAGGTTAGATGGGTAGTAGGTATATAGCGGGTTATACGGGTAGTAGGTATATAGCGGGTTAGACGGGTAGTAGGTATATAGCGGGTTATACGGGTAGTAGGTATATAGAGGGTTATATGGATAGTAGGTATATAGAGGGTTATACGGGTAGTATACAGGTAGTAGGTATATAGCGGGTTAGATGGGTAGTAGGTATATAGCGGGTTATACGGGTAGTAGGTATATAGAGGGTTATACGGGTAGTATATGGGCAGTAGGTATATAGCGGGTTATACGGGCAGTAGGTATATAGCGGGTTATACGGGTAGTGGGTATATAGCGGGTTATATGGGTAGTAGGTATATAGCGGGTTATATGGGTAGTAGGTATATAGAGGGTTATACGGGTAGTGGGTATATAGCGGGTTATTCGGCGCTCCAGGCGATCGCCTAAGATCGCCTAATGGTAGCGCCGGCCCTGCTCCTACGACTCCTATTTTCTAAATCGTCTATTTTTTCTTCTAGCTCTTTGAGACGCTGCGACTGAGCCAGGGTAGTGTTTTGCTGAGTTATCTGGGAGTCATTGATATCACTCACACGCTGTTCAAGTGAGCTAATGCGCTTAGCGTTGGATTCCATAGCTGACATGACAAGATCAATGATAGATTGTATGGCATTAAAGCGGGCGTCAAAAACAGGGACAAGTTTTTGTTCAATCGTAGGGAAAAGATATAATGACAGCTCCTTTGCGGTCTCCGCCGGCGAAGGCAAAGATTGCGCGGTAGAATTCTCATTTTGGGAGGACCTTTAGGTTGTTTTGGTGAGGGCGGAGAAGGGGAAGTTGATTTAGTTGCCTGTGCGGTGGCAGCTATGTTCCTAGGCTTGCCCATTATGTTGTCTCCTGCCGACCCAAGGTACCTTTTCATGCCCTTTCAGTGAGCAAACAGGAAGGAGTAAGGTTTAAATTAGTGTTACAATCGACAGTCAGCTATCCCAGGGCTATAGCCCTTTATCTAGGAAACACACAAAGAATTTAAAGGTTTAAGACAAGCAAAACATACCCCCCTAATGCAGGTTAGGTAGGTCACTATTAATAAATCAGGTTTTTACATTTAGGCTCGTTCAGAAAAGACTACTATTCAGGTAATCTTACATTGAGGGGGCGACACCACGCCTATAGAAAAATGGCCCACTTGGAAAATAACAAAGGCAATGTATGGCCGACAAGTGATATAATGACCAGGTTATTACCAGGATGGAAACTGGTAATACACTTAAATGTGCCAGACTTTGAAGTAAATGTTAGTGAAGTAAGGCACTATAATAAAGGTAGAAGCAATCAGACAGCCTCTCAGGGTATGGGTTCCATAAGGTGCTGCCTGCTCAGGCACGCCGGGTTAAAAGTGGGCATACCATGCCCTCAAGACAAGCCAATATGCAGATCAGATATGCACAAACAACGACCCTCTGGCACTGTACCGGTGCTGCCTGGTCAGGCACGCTGATCCAGTGGAGCAATGGCGTCCCGGTTCCTCCAGCTGTCAGTCACGCGTCTGCAGGCCTTGGCTATCACCAGATGCAGGTCTCCAGGGTCACTGGATCACTCTCCTCCTCTCCGTGGGCTTCTTCACTAGCGTTCAGATCCCTATCCTGACTGCAGGCACCGTTCTCCCTGCACCTCCAAGACGCCCAGCCTGCTCCCACGTGGCAACCTCCTCACTCCACGCTGCTTCTCCCTGGTCCAAAGCGCGCCACTCCAAGCACCAACCAACACGTGCAAGGGGGGGCTAGCGCTATGGTATTCAGAGCAGGGTCTCTCTGATTCTCCCAGAGGTTGACTGCTCCCAGCTGATTGCTCCGTAATGGCGGTCCAGCGGCTATAGGGCCCTTTGCTGCAAGGGCTCCGGGTTCCGGTGTGTGGTCCGTCAGGGAGCCGGGATCCAGCTGTCCCTTGCCTGACCCTATCCTCCGCGGGGTTTGTTAAAATTCACCCTTTGTAGGGATAATTTCAGTTATTTAGAGGCCCCACTGCCTTGTGCTCGGAGGAGCTCGTTAAAAGTGCGTCCACCTCGAGTGGCACGCTCACCGGAAGTCATTTTTCACTAATTTAATTTAATGTAATGTCCTGTTATGTAATGCACCATGTAAGTAGTATTGAAACATAAATATTGTGTTGTGTGTTTTTTGTTGGTTTGTGTTTATGTTTGAAGTCGTTTTCTCTATAGAATAACCGCCCTGTAAATTATCCTTCATGCACCATCCTCTCACCCTGTGGAGACATATTTCTTTACAGGAAAGATCAGTGTTACGGTTTGCATAATTTTACATTCTGGGGATTAATGCAAAGAACTTCTCCAGGCCTAGGTGACAAATATTCAGAGTACCGGACGTATAACATAGAGAAAAACACATTATTCAAAGCTGTGTATTTTTATAGGTGGGAAAGTTTTAGAGAACAGTTTGTTAGCTGAGTCTACAAATCAATATTTTACAAGCACTTGGAGAAATGCAGGAAATAAGGCAATATACTGGCACCTATAAAGGGCCTTCTCTATTCCTAGTAGAATATTAAAATGTAAGTAAACATTTCCATAAATATTTTATGAAACGGTTCTTGCATTGAAAAGTTTTCTTTCACATCTGCACAAATAAATTCTTCTTTGGATGCTATATACTTACTTCTGCACAAATGCAACTTTTATTTTTTGAAGATGTCACGGTAGTGGTTAAGGGGTTGTAATAATTATCTGTAGTCTACTGGGAGAACCATGGGACGAAATTATTTCTATGAGTAAAGGTAATACTCCAAAGTATTTAACTGCCCTATAATTGTCTACTTCATGGAACACTCATTGACTGGGCTGTCAGACCCTCCAACGTGACCCATTCCATTAGGTACAAAATACTGTGCTCCTCAGTTTCCAACTGTCAGTTACTATGGTAACCTCCTTTGTTGAAGCGACAAATAAATTAAATTCCAGTTATTTCATTTAAATCATGCAAGTGACAGTTGGAAGCTCAGGAGCGGATTAAATTGTAATTAAGGAAATAGGTCATATTGGAGGGTCTGTATTAGGTGAGACCCGGGTTGAAAAACCTGGATCTGCACCTTTCACATTGCCGCTGGACACGGGAAAAACCCTTATTTTTTGCCATGTCTAAGTCCTGGGTTATTTGACCCGGGACCTGAACTCTAACTTTAGATCACCAGGCCAAAAACCTGAGTTTTTGGTGGCGATCTGAAAAGGGTATTAGATATATACCCCTTCAATTTGGACTATTTATTCCCCTTTTCTGTTGTCCGTATCATGCAGCATACTCAGGATTCAGTCGGAACTGAAGTTACATAAACACCAGGGGCTGAATCCAGATCTTGTTAAGTGCATGAACTTAGTTACTCCTGGTCTAAACCATGTTGATTGCAGGGGAGTCATATTTCATCTGTTGCAAACAGTATTAGAGTTGAGAGGTGATGTTTCCTATCCCAAGTCTAAATAACAGTGTGATAGTAAAGCTGGTCAGTATCTGTGGGCAGTAAGCAATTCAAAGATATATCCCTGCATGCAAAGAATAAAATTACCTTGACTCCCCCTGAAATCAACATGGTTTAGCCCAGGAGTAACTCATTTCATGCACTTAACAAGGTCTGGATCCAGCCCCAGGTGTGATATTACTCAGCAATGCATTGAGAAACATTGAATTGTATGATGCTCGTATGACATCTTGGAATCTCTGACATAAGGTGTAGGAGGAGATCTTTGTCTATATGATGTCATAAGTACAATAGATCATTCTTATAATATAAGGTAAATGGCCGCAAAACCCAACTGTGTAAAAAAGAAACGAAAATGTTGTTTCAAACAAAGCAAAGTGAAAACCAGTTCCACCCACAGAGTAAATTGGCTTTTAAAAGCTTATTATCCCCCCACTGCGTCTCCCCATCTGTGGGTATTACCTCTGCATTGCCGCTGAAACACTTTTATACTATGCAGCTGTGTTTATTTGATGGCAAAATTGTCTGTAAAATCTTTGGAGCACATAACGTCTGAAGCCTTTCTATAACACCTGGTTATCTTGTATTGTGTTATGTAGTACATCATGTTTATAAAGACATTCTGCTAACGTGACAGCTCTGTATATTCTCTCCTTATTCACATAATGGTGTCTAACTTTTTCAAATGAATACTAGGGAGATTGTGTCAGCACTATGGGCTCTATTTACTTAACGTTTTTAAATGAATGAAGCTGATCCAGGCTCATTTCAGCTCGCAGTGAGCCTGGCAGCTTCATTCATTTAAATTTACTAATACTCCCCCCCCCCCCGGTGAGGTCCCACGATGATCTCTGTGGTCATCGCAGGAGACTTCATTCATACTTCGTATGTACAGAGACTCCTCTGCGGGACTTTGAAAATTTCAGGTCCCAGTATGAAAACCACTGCGTATGCGGGATACGTGTCTCCCAGACAGGAAAGTTTAGCTTTTTTCTTAATTTTTTTAACAGTTGCGAATATTTTGAGTGTATTTATTTTTTTCATAAAAATGTGACTAAAATAAAAAACTTTTTTTTTTTACATTGGCACTCACTTTTGTTTATCCTGCTGGTCTCTCCATACATGCCCCCCTTTTCCTCCCGCTAATAACTGCTATTAGGGGGAGGAAAAGGGGAGAATATGGGGACATAAAGGCACTTAAGGCAGCCTGAGCTGCCTTTAGTGTTCAACCGGGAGCAGGGTGTAACACTCTGTAAAACTGCTATTTTCCATGACGATCCATTGTCTGTTACTATTAAAAACTTCATTTTCATGTGATAATGCCCATTTTTTTATGAAAATGGGCATTATCACATGAAAATTAAGTTTGCAAATAGACCCCTATAAAAGGGGTGTGTCCTGTACCGCCAAAGGGGTGTGTTCTGTGCATAGCTCCACCCATGAGTATGTCTAGCACTGCCAGGAAAATTATTTCTCAATACAAATGGCGGCATCAGTATTCATTGATTGTTACGTTGTCAGTGAATAGCGACACTGTAATGTATAGTGGAAATGGATATGCTGGGTGCGAACCTTTCAGGGTCATTGCAAATGTATTAAAACTAATATCATGAAATTAGCTTAACATAAAATGAATAATTGTTTCCAGCATTGCTGGTTAATTACACTGTAATGTATTTATTTATTACAAGGATTTTATACAGCGCCATCAGATTATTCAGCACTTTACAGAGAATATTTCATGTCAGTCACTGCCGCATTGGAGCTGCATTCTATGGGCTGGATCCAGACTTAAGTATGTGCTTTAAATGAGTTACTCCTGGGCTAAACCATGGTGATTGCAGGGGGAGTCATATTTCATTTGTTGCAAAACAGTATTAGAGATGAGAGGTGATGTTTCCTATCCCAAGTCTAAATAGCAGTGTGATAGTAACGCTGGTCAGTATCTGTGTAATAATATAATAGTATTAGAGATGAGAGGTGATAAATAACAGTGTGATAGTAAAGCTGGTCAGTATCTGTGTGCAGTAAGCTATTCAAAGATATATCCCTGCATGCAAAGAATAACATTAACTTGACTCCCCCTGCAATCAACATGGTTTAGCCCAGGAGTAACTAATTTCAAGCACTTACTTAAGTCTGGATGCAGCCCTATGTGTGTAACACATACACACACAGACTAGGCTTCATTTATTGGGCAGCCAATTAACCTACCAGCATGTTTTCGGAGTGTGGGCCAAAACTAGAGTATCCGGAAGACACCCACACAGACACAGGGAGAACATACCCACTCCGCACACATAAGACCTAGTCCGGAAATTACCTCAGCGCTGTGAGACACAAGTGCTATTCACTGAGCCACCTGTTCATTTTATTTTACCCTACCCTGCACTTATGCAACATATATGGTCACATACAGGGCTGTAACTACAGGGGGTGCAAGGGCTGTGGCTGTTTAGGGGCTCCTGTGGCAGCCGTTCCCCCTGCACTGTAAACAAGGTGTCAGAGGCTGACAGCTTAAAACAGCACTCGGTGCTCCATGTATGAGTGTATGTATGTATAGCGCTGTGTCAAGCTGGCAGCCTCTGACAGCTTCTATCAGGCAGCTTCTATCTCGTCCATCTCCGCCCCCAGTCTCACCTGACTCCGCCCAGTCCCACCCATGCAGACTCAAGCCCTGCCTCCTTACTAAGAGGCCCAGCTCTGTCACCTTCAAGCCCCTGTGTTCAGATCTACGGGACGTTTGATGCGTGATGATTTGCTTGTATTCCTTTTATTTCTACTTTGAACATTGATAAAGGGATCAATCAAACATTGAGGTTCGACTGCAAGGAAGGAGTTAAGGCAAGGCAGGACTTTCAGACAGCGTGACTCTCTCCAGACGCTTCCAGCACATAATATAATGCAAACATCGCATGAAAACTTCTGCATGGCAGTTTCTGCCTGGCTGATACACTGCGTGGGAGGCCGCAGTAAAACAAACACAGCACTCCAGCAAAACACTTGCTGTTGGGTCCTCCGAGGACGACGCATATTAGAGTTCACTCAACACAAGCAAGAATTCCTCAGCATCTTGTGTGTGAGGAGGGCAAAGATTGTGTGAAAGCAAGACAAGAAAAGACGGATGTGTGCAGCCACGGAGCCCAGGAATGAAGCTGTCAGCAAGCATTTACTCAAAGCAACAAGACTTACAACTAAGCCACCGAGGAGGTCACAATCCACAACGCTGCCTGGTCAACAAGAGGGATTTCAAAGCGGAGATTTAAGTAAGATGGGAAACTGATGACAAGCTGGACATGAGAAACACTGGGAACGAAGAATACAGAAAGCAATCATTAAATGATATTCTACGGCATCATCAGTAAAGCATCTCGCACATCTGGTGATAGATTCACTGGGCCAGATGTACTAAGCTGCGGCTTTGGAAAAATGGAGATGTTGCCCATAGCAACCAACCAGATTCTAGCTGACATTCTCTAGTACAGAGGTTCCCAACCTTTCTGAACCCTTTGCCTCTGGGAGACGTATTTTTCAGTCGCCTCCCTATGTTTTATCGGAGAGTAGATTTTTTTGAAATACCTAATCTAATTATGATGCCTGATGCAACTAACTACATTATTCAAAGCATAGGTTCTGTGATGAAACAAAAATAAAACTACATTATTTTTCAATGGTAAAGAGAGTTGTTTCCTTGATAGTGGTCGATATTGCCCACGTTAGGAATGACTCATATAAAATCGCCCCCCCCATGCGATATTGCCCACGTTAGGAATGACTTATATAAAATCGCCCCCCATGCGATATTGCCCACGTTGGGAATGACTGCTCTAGTATGTAGGAAAGTGTTAGCAGTTTAGTAAATCTGGCCCACTGTGTCTGGGCAGCTTAAAATGGCCGCCGCTCTCCATTTTTTTCATGCGAACGTGTTAGTAATACCGTATAGATCAGAGGCTCTCAATCAATTGTACTAGTACCCCTGGTTATACTTTGGCCCCTGTCTGGTGGTATTCGGGACAACTGGGAAAGCTTATCAGGAGGTAGCAACCATACTTGTACTTTAACCAAGTACTATAGCAGATGGCAGAGATCATAGTTAATAAAGAATTTAGAGTAGGGTTTCCGAATATCCGAGAGACTCCGGAAATTTGGGCAGTTCTCCTGGTATCCCGGGAGAGTCGGCAAATCTCCCACAAGCCCGAACTCACTATCAATCACAACTGTAATCCCTAGAATTACTAGGGATGGGCAGGACTTGATGATGTCATCAAGCCCCGTCCATCCCCTGGAACACTAGAGATTACACGAGTGATTGACAGGGGGTGGGGCTCAGGGAGTCTCCAGGATAATCTGGGAAAGTAGGGCAGCCCCCCTTTAGATCATGCAGCTCTCCCCCAGGCTGCGGTTACATAGACCGTGGCTCTCACAGTCACAGGCGCCTGCATCTTTATTCATCTCATTATTGAGATGACTAGTACTGGAAATACAGGGCTCCTATGGGACTTGCACTTACAAAGGGGGCACAGAGGAGGCTAGCACTTATAAAGGGGGCACAGAGGAGGCTAGAACTCATAAAGGGGGCACAGAGGAGGCTGGAACTTATAAAGGGGACACATAAGGAGGCTGGCACTTATAAAGGGGGCACATAAGGAGGCTGGCACTCATAAAGGGGGCACAAAAGGAGGCAGACACTTTTAAAGGGGGCACAAATGAAGGCTGGACACATATAAGGGACACATGGAGGCTGGGCACACAATT
>WWET01003282.1:151079-161226 GCA_011038615.1 Limnodynastes dumerilii | reverse complement strand
ATTGGAATGGAACAGATTTTCCCCCTTTTTTTTTTCAATGGGTGAGTATGCTGAACAGCATACTCACCCATTCAAAAAAAAAAGGAGGAAAATCACATTCGGAAAGAGCAGATCACTCCGCCGCACCTCCGCCGCCGTTCCCCGGACCAAGGGACAAGTGAGTAAAGGGGAGGGAGGGTTAGGGTTAGCCTGCAGGGAAGGGAGGGTTAGGGTCAGGTTGCGGGGAAGGGAGGGTTAGGGTTAGCCTGCAGGGAAGGGAGGGTTAGGGTCAGGCTGTAGGGCAGGGAGGGTTAGGGTCAGGCAGCGGGAGATGGTGGGTTAGGGTCAGACTGCCAGGAAGGGAGGGTTAGGGTCAGACTGCCAGGAAGGAGGGTTAGGGTTAGGGTAGTGAGAGGTGAGGGTTAGGGTAAGAATTAGGAGAAGTAGTGGGGGACTTTTTTTTTTAACACTCTTCGGAGCACCGAAAGCTCGGTGCTCTGTGGATCGATTGAAATGCCTCCTTGAGACATATGCAATCGAAATCCCAGCCACTTCGCAACTGGCTGGGAAGAATCGGGTTTTTCGCAATTGGGACTTTCTATGCGGGAACCCACACCCATATTTTCCCTATACATACCCCCCTTGCCTCCCCCTAACAACAGCCGCACCAACATTTTGTAAATAAGTCCAGCCTGCCCCCCTCTGATGGCGGCCCTGATCAGGGGTAATAGAGCTATTGATCGCCGGGGTTTCCATGGCGATCATAGCTTTGTAAATATGAAAAAGTTAGTTTTTATGAGATAAAGATCCTTTTCACCTGAAAACAGTCTTTAGCTTAGTTCTTTATAACACAAGATTTTATGTTAATGGGTGTTAATGTGGTTCACACCACACATAAAATATCAGACCTCAAATAAAAAAAATGTTTAACAAATCATAACTCCCTCTGCCTGGGGTCACGCAAAGTCTTTCTACATGCTTCCATACAGTGATGACTTTTAGCACTCTGATTGGTGGATGCCATCAGAAGGTGAGTGCCGTTTGGAGAGACAGGGGGTCCAACTAATAGCAACAGGTGTTGACAGTATCCTACAGCCGATACTTGCTACTGGAGAGCTGTAGCAGGCTGTTTAAAAGAGGGCCGGTGCCTAATGAAGGAAAGCCTTCCCTTTGCATAAGCCTGCTGCAGCATTCCACCTCTATGTGACATCACGGGGGGACATTACATAGGGGGGCGGAGCACCACAGTCCTTGTCACAGGCCCCAAAACTTCTATGTGATTTTTCTGTGATTGGTTGTAATCCACTTGCAGAGTAGCTGGGGAGCATCTTTGCCTGCATCTCAGCTGGCAGCCCTGTGCAGGGAGCAAGCGTTTGATGACTACATAGAGTATGCAACCCTAACACACTATAGAGACAACAGCTTAGCTCACTCCTGACTACATGTACTGTAACACTCACAGACAGGAATAACACATGTGATCACTCACTGCATATGATAACTCTCCGACGGCTAAACTACATGTATTATTCACAAACACAAATACAATATTTTATCTTGGCTTTTTAAATCCAGGTCAAAATCTTTACTGACTCTACAAAGCAACAATGCAAATAACAGATCAGCTTTTACCAGTTAGTTAGGTTGTAGCACAGAATGTACATAATAAGTGTCTGGTGGACACTGCTAAATAAAATAACGATGCTTCAACTTTGTCTGAAGATTTAATCATACCTGTAAGCACTTCGAAGACAGCAAAGCAGATACATCCTATTAAGGCTATGTTAAAGGCAGTGCTTCCTACATTATTTATAGCTTGGAATGTCCCAGCAAACTGTTATGTTCAGGTAGAACAAAGCACACACTGACAGAATGATTTAAAGAGACAAAATGCCAAAATAAGTGGATCAAATAAAAAAAAGAAGCTATTTGGAATATAAAGGGAAAAGTAAACATCAACAAACAAATTCAAGACCTACAACTTTATTCCTGAAGTCATAAATTATTTACTAGTGTAACTTTATATCTTTGTAGCCAGCAATTTCTTAATGCTTAAAAACTCCGAGTGGAGTTTTTTGAAGACTTAACTGTCTACACTCTATCCATGTCTATCATAACCCGGAGCCATCGACAATTTGGAACTGTCTGTCTCCCATAAAAGAACAATAGAGACTTTGATTCTTTGCCATTGCTTAGCCTGGGGTTAACAGACTATTCTCCACCTCCTTAAGAATGTCTTGCAGAAGTCATAGCTAGTGCGATTTATTTCCAATTGCTGCTTTTGCATTTCATCTTTGTTCTGCCTATTCACCTGGAAGCCTATTTTTTTTCTCCTGTTCTACTTAACATGCTCAATTGTTATTGTAATGCAATACATCTCTCCATACACAGTGCTCATAAATAATTTACAGGCTCCTGAGTAATGGTATTAAAGGCTCACAATACTAGGCTGGAAATAGTTATCTTATTAAAATGTATTGCGTGTATTTAGGAATGTTTGTGTCTTGCGTTTCCACGGTGACACAGGTACTCCTGGGGAGACAATCTGTTCCACCAAATCTCTCAGCATGACGGTTACACCTGAAATGCCGTCGACCTTGTCCATTATAGATGGCAAAAATAATTAAACTGGGCTTTGTTAAATTAGAGAAATGGTTAGATCAAATAAATATAAATATAACAAAACACATTTCAAAAACTTATTTGAGCACAAAAACATAATTTAATTGTAAATTTCACATGTTTATTTATAAGTTGTTATTGAGTACATGAAATGTTTACGAATATACATTCTTCTACAGCCAATAAGAATTGGAGGTGTGGTCTGATTGGCCTTAGATTTGACTGATGTAAGAAATGGCCAATAGGGCTAAGGACCAGTCTAACACAGCATAGTATAAAACATCTGACACTTCCGGGAAAATGACATTTTGGCTTGAATTGAGATCTGAATTTGATGGGAGGAACCGAGCTCTGCCATGGTTCTCCAAATTGGGATCTGTCGGACTTAAAAATCTGAACCACTCAGCTCTAAAGATAATATAAATACAAATGCAACTCACTGCATTTTAAATGTACAGTTAAGGGTGTGCTCACCATTCCAGACCCAAACATTAGGGGTGCGGTTGGCTGGCACGATGGTCTGTTTTATGACTGTTAATGGCTGGCGATCATCCTAACCCTTTGTTTCCCACAGCCTAACCCTAATCTTTCCCTTCTTAAGCTCTAACCCTAACCTTCCATGTTCCGCAGCTTAACATTAACGCTTAGGCTTAGCCCTAACCCTATTCCTCCCTTTCTAAAGCCCAACCCTAACCGACCCTTTTCCAGGCCCAACCTCAGCCCTCTGCAGCTGCCGCAACTTGTCTTCTATTGGCAACAGGCGGAAATAGGTACCCGTTCCCAATGGCAATTTTATATGTGCCGATCATTTCTGCCAATAATAGGACAGAAATGGGCACCATGAATGTATTTATATTACCCTGGTGTAATACTGCTATATATCCTGTATATAAACGGGCAAAGACTGAAAACCTTGCCCACACCAAACCAATGACCCCCTTGAAATAGCGACACAGAAAACCAACTTGTATTTCAAAAAAGGGGGCATAGATTTATTAAACAGAATTGCAATTGAATTGAATTGTTATTGACTATAAATTTTAGGTAGAGACCAAGTGGCACTTATGGCAGGAGGGGGTGTCAAGATAACCTATCCCAGCAGACAAAACTCCGTTGTCACAAAGGCGCCCCCACAGTCAACCCAAACGCCATCCCCCCAAGGCAATTAACTTCCAAGTGCGCACCTTAAAAGGAGACCGCGCCAAGGAGCAAGCGACCTGATCAGCGTAGGAAAGTATGCCCAAGTTCCCCCAAGCATAACAAGTTTCCCAAAGTTGACACCCCCGCCTCTACCACCATGATCCATGCCCAGTCTGTAAAGAAAAACACACGTTTATAGAAGCAAGTTATACATTGGGAGGGAGGGGAAAAAAAACTGCCGAAGAGGAGGAGGGGATCATTTCACACAAGCCAATTTATAACCTAGCTAACCCCACCCCTAACCCCACCCCTAACCCCACCCCTAACCCACTTCTCCCCTTTTTTACATCACCTAAACTTTTAAGCCTCTCATTGCCTGTTGTGGCCACACCCCAGTCTGCCGTTTATTTCCCTTCCTACCTATGCGGCACTCAGTTCAGCTCAGTTCATGCATTAATAAACTTGGGTTTAAAAACAATGGGGTAGATCCAGACCTAAGTGCTTTTTATGTTTCATCGCATAGCGTATTCACGCTAACGTATTTTCTATGCACTCCCCTCGCTCGTACGTACTTTGTTTTACGCTGCCCATACCCTACCTTAACTTTTCAAATCGTAAGTACTGACGTACGTAATGGATTCACGCACGTAACGGCCTAACCCGGCTCATATTTAAATGCCCCCCCCCTGCCTACAAAGCATGACTACGGCTGTCGTATGGATGCCCCCTCCCCTTCGATCGTAGTTACGCTGATGGTATGCATGTTCAGCATTACGTGGCGTAACATCTGCCGCGTGCACGCACAATACATACAAATCAGCGGCTAGCGTAAAATCGCTAATATACGTAGCTCAGGATCTGGGCCAATGTGTTTATGAATTAATAGAATATTTTTGTTGTTTTTTTTTGCCTTTTTGTTTTTATATTTCTGTTATGTATTTTTATATTATCGTGTGGAAACTTCTCCAGCAGCAGTTAGGTTTAAAGATGGAATAAAACCCTTTATTTTCTCGTTATTTCTACAAATAAAAACATAAATGACAATGAAATACTGAACCTGCCATCCAGATGGTCAGCATGTGGACAATTACATTCTATTTTCTTGGTATCACTTGTGTAACGATTGCAAGGGAACTTTGTGTCCTTATGCCACCAGAACAGACATCATCCAGTTATTAGGGTGCAACATGCACTGTGTCCAAGCATAACTTGCTGTATCTTTCCTTCCAAGAATCCATTTGCATGTATTTCTTCTGTTCTTTCGTGACTTTTGTCACTGTTCTTCTAATCTCTTCTCATTGCAAGAATTCCATTTTCAGAATTCGGAAATTAGCTCGATTTAAAGCAGGTGGTTGGCTATTGAGGCAGCAGGAAGAACGTTACTGCCTGTGTTGAATGAAAGCCTAGCTAAGCATTTGGGCACTTCTGGATTTTGCCCAAGAGCCTAGAAACGCAGAGATTTAAACGTTTGTAAATAAAGTTTAACAAGTTCACGCACCAGCTCCTTTACAACCCTCATCTACAACTGGCAAAGAAATGACATTATAAATGTAACTTTATGCCTCTTACTGAGATTCTTTTCTTATTTTTCAGAATAAGATTTTTGATTTTAGAGGCAACGTTTCCTTAAAGTCTCATTTTTCTTCAACTAATGTAATTTTTTTGGAAATTAAACTTATTTTTGTTTGATAGCTTTTACAAATAATTCAATTATACTTCATGTGCAATGCAATATACTGAGATAAGGGACCGGGTCCAATTAGAATGGACTGGATCCAGAGTTAAGTAAGTGCTTGAAATTAGTTACTCTGGGTCTAAACCATGATGATTGCAGGGGGAGTCATATTTCATCTGTTGCAAACAGTATTAGAGTTGAGAGGTGATGTTTCCTATCCCGTCTAAATAACAGTGTGATAGTAAAGCTGGTCAGTATCTGTGTGCAGTAAGCAATTCAAAGATATATCCCTGCATGCAAGGAATACAATTACCTTGACTCCCCCTGAAATCAACATGGTTTAGCCCAGGAGTAACTAAGTTCAAGCACTTACTTAAGTCTGGATCCAGTCCATAGTGTGTAATTGTAGTCCTGTAGTATCCTTAGCCAATCCCCTTGCATGGACAATCATCTAAGAGCCCAGGTTCACCAAGGTGTTTCCAATGTCTGCCAACAGAAAAGGATAGTGGTAAGGAAGTCTGGATGGCTGTGGATAGATTATTATTATTATTATTATTATTAGGATTCTGTTTGCCGGTATGAAACACTGATTTCCGAAATACAAACAGCCGACAGCTAATTTTCGACTGTCTCTATTTTTTTTATAATAAATGGGTAAGTATGCCGAATTAATTTTTTGGCAATTTATCCATTCATTGGTTTTCCGACACCCGGCGCATGCAGCAGACTCTCCTTGGACAGGTTCCTGTACAAGTGGAGTCATAGGGCTCTATTTACTAACTTCATTTTCAGGTGATAATGCCTGTTTTAACACTAAAACGTTTATTATCACCTGAAAATTAACTTTGTACAATTTACTAAGCTGCATTCGCCATGGAAATCTGCTGTTTCCATGGCGATGCATACACACTTCCTAAGTCTTCGCTGGCCCGTTGATCTTAACGGGTGCCAGCACTACATTGCAATTTACTATCCCTAAGTAAAAATAACTTTATACCAGCGATCTCCCCATATTCCCCCTTTTCCTCCCCCTAATTGCTGTTATTAGGGGGAGGAAAAGTGGGGCGTCTATGGGGAGATCGCTGGTATAAAGGAGGATGTGGTCATTAAAAAAAAAAAAACGTAAAAAAAAAAAAAATGTGTATTTTTTTTTTAAACTTAAGGAAAACATAAAAAACATTAAAAAAGGTTAAAAAAAAGAAAAAAACTCACCTGTCCGGGAGACGCGTCCCACCTGCAGCCTAACACTAAGTTCCCCCTGCATCCTAACCCTAAGTACCCCCACCCTTAGCCTAACCCTAAGTCCCCCCCCCGCAGCCTAACCCTAAGTCCCCCCCATGGTCTAACCCTAAGCCCCCCCTGCAGCCTAATCCTAAGTCCCACCCAGCAGCCTAACCCTAAATCCCCACCAACGGTTCTTCCGAAAATGAATGGTGAGTATGCAAATCCATTCACCCAGTTATTAAAAAAAAAAATTCTGAAACGCCTCTCATTCAAAATAGGGGCAGCTGAAAAGCAACTTTCGGCTGTCGAAATTTCGCAATGAGAGGATTTGCAGCGGGGACTCGCAACTGTCTCATAGGCACTGCGCGTGGATGTGTGGTCACAGTAGCGATCTGATATCATATGCACACTGGAGATGTTATCAAAGCTCTATTTCCTCCTCCCCGCAGCCTAACCATAAATCCCCCCCTGTAGCCTAACCCTAAGTGTACTCCCCACAGCCTAATCCTAAATCCCCACTGTAGCCTAACCCTAAATGTCCTCCACGCAGCCTAACCCTAAATCTCCCCCTGTAGCCTAACCCTAAGTGTCCTCCCCGCAGCCTAACCCTAAGTCTCCCCCCACAGTCTAACTCTAAGTCCCCGGTGGCGACACTTCCAAAAGTGAATGGGTGAGAAAGCGAATCGCATACTCACCCAGTCTTAAAAAATAAAATTCTGAAATGGCTCTCATTGGAAATAGGGACAGGAAAGCCGGAGTGATCCAGCTGCACCAAGTCCGCCACCGTTCCTGTTCCTGTTGGCGCTATATAAAAACCTGTTAATAAATAAAATAAATACAGAGGGCCGTCGTGTTGCTCAATATAGAGAAAACAGGCTTTACAGGTGTAAAAGCAGACTTTTATTGTTCTCTATAACCTTTTCCCAGCAGGAGGACCCCCTACACATGGCATTTTACACCATGTATGGCAAGGCTTTTCCTGGTATTTGTGAATGGATTATTTGGGCACCACTTCCCCTGCCACCAACCACCAGCCCAGGATTATTCCACAATTATGTTGTAAGCTGTTGTTCATGGCTAATCAGCAAAGCGAATGCATTAAATATATAAGTAATTATTATAGTCCAGGGTGCTTCTAAAGTAAAAACACAATTCCAATCATATAAATCTCTGGAGCACAAATATAAATAGTATAACGCAACAAGAAAAAAAAAAAACAAGCATCTTTCTGTTCATATGCATGGACTTCCGATCCACGCCTTAAGATTACTGCGCTGCCCAAACTTAAAAAGAGGACGGATCCTGAGGTTTCAGTTCCGTAATATAAACACGCTACGCGAACTTGCAGGAGTGTTTTCCACTTGGAAAGAGCGGGAAACACCCCTTTTTGAAGGCCTGGATCTGGTCCATAATGTCAAAGTATAATGTTGGAATATTAGAATAAAATCTTAAAGTCAATTATGAGACAAATTCAACTTACTAATTATATTTATCAAAGGGTTTGTCCAAAATTTGTCAACTGGATACATTTTTACAGAATTTGTGAAGTGAAGTAAAAGTAAACCATTTCCACACTTTGCATTCAGTTAAAGTCTGCAATACAATATTACCCATGGGCTGGATCCAGATTTAAGTAAGTGCTTGAAATTAGTTACTTCTGGGCTAAACCATGTTGGTTTCAGGGGGAGTCAAGTTAATCGTATTCTTTGCATGCAGGGATATATCTTTGAATTGCTTACTGCACACAGATACTGACCAGCTTTACTATCACACTGTTATTTAGACTTGGGATAGGAAACATCACCTCTCAACGCTAATACTGTTTGCAGCAGATGAAATATGACTCCCCCTGCAATCAACATGGTTTAGCCCAGGAGTAACTCATTTCAAGCACTTACCTAAGTCTGGAGTCAAGCACTATGTGTGCAATACAGATTCCAGCAGAGACTTGGGACCAGATTCAGAGATCCGTTTTTTTTTAAAGTACACAATTATACGCACGAATGTCGCAAGCCAACACCCACCAACACCCCTGACACTCCCCGCTCACGGCCGTGCTGTCGGGGACTTATGAGAGCATAGGCCACTCTGTTCTTTATGTGTGTACTTACCTGCGTATATGTATGCCATCCATGCGATTCTTAATAACCCGCCCTCATGCTTTCGTTTAAATGTCTCCCCGCGCCCACTTTCATGTACATTTTCACGTCCGTTTTCCAACCCGCCCGTCCGTATATATTTCACCAAGTCCTTCCGTGCGTATATTCTACGTATTGAACGTAAATAAAGTTACTACTCATGCGCAGTTAAAACGTACCTAAAAATATGGACGCAACTCCACGTGTAAATGGGTCTCTGAATAAGGTCTCTGTATCCAGGATTCTCTGTGTCCAGGCTTTCGAGCTAGAATCCTTTCTGGTGACTGGATAGGACTAATCAGCATGCGTACAGTATGTAGACACGGTGGACCGGCCAAGGATTTTAATCACAGGGCCGGTGCTAGGGTGTCCAGCGCCCCCCCCTCCCCTTGTTTCCTTCTGTTTCATAATTTAACATCTAACAGCAGTGATTATCCTAGATTATAGTAAGTGTGTAAGCATCATAAAACACAAGCTTGACATCACAATAAATGAGAAAATATAAAAAAATTAGACTACAACCTAAGCAACACAGTATTAGTGAATCGCAGTATGCATTGCTAACGGGTTGACATATGGGTTCCCCAAGACTATAACATATCTTGATTTTCCAACAACAATTCTGAAGTTTTGTCAATCAAATCCTTAACGTAATATACTTATTTCTCTAGGAAAAAGCCCGGAGGAAAAGGAATAGATGCAATCACATAATACAAGTCAAAGTGCACTGCATATATTTTTAGGTTATTAACTATTAAACCAGTTAATCTCTTCATCATATCAGGTTTATTAGGCATCCACTGAAACCATGGCAACCTTATTAAGTGAATTATGGCCCCTACAAATTGCTTTACATGAAATATGCCGTCTTATTCAGCATAAACGGATATCAGATCTGTCAGAGGGAGAGATATAATATTCTAAACATTTCTTTATTTTTGCATTTTGTTTCAAGCACAAGAGAGATGATGAATTATTTACACAGTTATTGCATTTTTTTTTTATATTAGATTTTGACTCCAGCTTGAGAAATACAAATTCACAAAAGGAGGAATAAGAAAATAATATGACAAATATTATGCGAGTGGCACGATAAATGGAATGCAAAATATGAGCATATCAGAATTACCCATTAAAATATAAAAAGCCACTGGAAAAAAAATCATCATAGACTTCTATCACTAACTAAAAAAATAAAAATAACTTTCAAACCTGTCAGAAACTTCAATTAAAATGTATAGCTTCATTATTTATATAAGTAGTTTTAATAATATCTTATTCTCTAGTGCAGTGCTTCTCAACCTTTTTTCACCCTCGGCACACCTAAGCCCTTCCCAGAATTCCGCGGCACACCTAAGCCCTTCCCAGA
>WWET01003282.1:133000-148979 GCA_011038615.1 Limnodynastes dumerilii | reverse complement strand
TTTTATATATATATATATATATATATATATATATATGTGTGTGTGTGTGCGTGTGTATATATGTATGGACCTGTGTATGTGTGTGTGTGTGTTTATGTATATATGTGTGTACGTACGTGTGTGTATATGTATATATGTGTTCCAATGCTAATTACCATATCCATCCAGTGCTAGGCCCAGAACAGGCTCTCCTTGTCAAAGTTTTGTCCAGTGTACACCATCGTAAGGTCTGATCGGGACAATAATCACCCCTAAAACCTGACCAGGATCATGCTGGACCACCTTGTGTTGGTTTCATGTAAATCAGTGGAGTGTCAGAATGCATAACCGGACAGACAATTAAGCACACAAACAAAGTGACCAAAGCAGTTTACTTATATTTTACCAGCGCTTGGGAAATGGGGTAAAATAGCCCCTCTCTAAGCAATGCTTTAGGTAAGCTCTCATTTTCTCATGGTCGTATCTGCTTGTGATATCACCTTTTAAAAACTGCACCACATTGGCAATGGCAAAAACGCCGCAGTCATAGTCATTACGTTGCTGGTCCACCTTTAAAAATATGAGGTTTTTTAATGGCTCTTTCACCAGTTTTCCATAGATGTCTTTAATCTGGTGTCTTGCGGACCATGTAAGTTTTTGGGGCGTCACACTGTCGGCTATAAACACTTTGCCGTTTTTGCTGCACGACGTGAACCAATGTAATCTCTCTTCATCAAAGGGGATTTGAACTGATGGTGCTCTGACTGCTTTGTACCCAGTAAAATGCCTGTTATATATAGGCTGCAGCCCCTGTGCACCATTCTGCGCTTTCAGCATTTTCTGACAGGCATCTATAATAGTGTCATTAAGTTCACCATGTCCTTCTAAGGTTTGTTTTTCGTTCATGGTGAGGCCAAGATGTGGCAGCCATGTATTCAGATTTGTTTCTTCTGAATATCTTTTTCGTTTTATAGATGACTTATTGGCTGATGTTATTTTCCTTTTTTTTGTCTCCATTCTGGATGAAGCTGCAGTCAGATAAGAAACCTAAAGAATGCATTTATTCACAAACCAAGTGTTTAATGTGCATTAGAAGTTTTTCCTTTCACATTCTGAGTTCACACTTAGGGTTATATTTACAAAGGGCGATTTTTGCAGTGTAATTCAATTCACAGCATATCGCCGCGATTTTCTAGCGATTTGCAGCGTGAATTCACCAAATTCACTGAGCTGCGATTTTTTTCAAACTAATACGAGATGCTGTGAGTTTGCAAGGGGTAAATCACGGTGCTTTTCTATTGAGAAGCACCGTGATTTGTCCTTGAAAAAATTTGCGGCAACTCTCGTGAGTTTAAAAAAAAAAGTGCAGCATGGTTGAAAGCCTTAGCCATGCTGTGCTGATAGAACTACAAGGCTCAGCATTGCTTAGCCTTGTAATTCTATCAGCGTCAGCATGGTAAGGCTTCTAACCATGCTGCGCTGTGTGCTCCGTGTGAAAAAAAATGTGTTCATGTGTAATAAACCTTTTCCCTAACTAATATTAACCCCTAATATGTCCACTTACTGTTTGCTGTCATCTGTCTTGGGAAGAGTTGCTTGAAGTGAAGAATTTTCTTCTTTTGATTGTAGTCTGGCGTCGGCTTGCAGTCTTCTCCCCGTTGTTCAGCTCCGTTTCCTCTGGCTCTTCATTTCTTGACACGTCGGGGTTTGGCTCCTCCTCCACTTCTTTCTGCTTTTGCAAATGCCATTCTGTCGCTAGGGGGCAGCCTTTTTTTTAAATGATGACATCAGAGGCCAGAGTGTAACTGACGTCATCATTTAAATAAAAGGCTGCTTCCTAATGACAGAATGGCATTTGCAGAAGCAGAAAGAAGAGAAGGAGGAGCCAGACCCTGACATGGCAAGATATGAAGAGCCAGAGGAACCGGAGCTGAACAACGGGGAGAAGACTGCAAGCTGACACCAAACTACAATCAAAAGAAGAAGATTCTTTTCAAGCAACTCTTCCCAAGACAGATGACAGCAAACGGTGAGTGAAAAAATGTTTTATTATATTTATTGCACCACACAATACTTTAGATTACACTTAGTATAGAACACGGACCACCGGAGGTAAGTGGACACATTAGGGGTTAATATTAGTTAGGGAAAAGGTTTATTACACATGAAAACATTTGTATTTTTTATCAGTATGTTTTGTACACACACTATTTTTTTTATTCACAAGTAGCACACAGCGCAGCATGGTTAGAAGCCTTACCATGCTGACGCTGATAGAATTACAAGGCTAAGCAATGCTGAGCCTTGTAGTTCTATCAGCACAGCATGGCTAAGGCTTTCAACCATGCTGTGGTCGGATTTGACACTCAGAAAAACACATGTCAACAAGATTGACATGTGTTTTTCTGGCTCGCAGGGTGAATTGCCACTAACTCACCTCTAGGCAAGGGCGAATTGCTAAACGGTGAGTTAATGGCGATTTGACTGCGAGTTAGTCAAAGCAACCTTTGACACAAGTCAGCTGATCCGCCTGTGTTCACTCTGCGCTAATGGATCAGGCTGTTCCACTATATTTAAATGAGATAGTGGACGGTTTAGTTCTGCGTCCAGCGCAGTAGCCGGACGCTTTGCGCTTCCTCCGAAAATGATGCACCAGGGATGATGTAAGTGTAAACGGAGGAGATTTTCAATCATTAAATGACCCTATTCTTATAGAAATAACACAGCACTACACACCTATACAATATGCTTTACAATACAGCGCTGTGCACACATTACAGTATATTGCTGTCTTTGTCTGAATAGCAGTGTATTGCCGCACATTTTCTCTGATCTACTTTAAGTGCTTGATCCGCTGCTGAGGTCACTTATGGACTTTGGCATCCACAAATCCACACGCAGGATTTCTGGGCGCTCCAACTGCACTCCTGCGCGTGGAATTAAATTTCGTGGCCAGGACCCCACCTAAGTATTCAGCACACATCTCTGTGTATGTGGAATCCTGAATTGTACATAAGGACTTAGCCATACCCCTACTGTACAATTTAAGGGCCTAATTCCACACAGCATGCGTCCCTTGTGCACGTGGGGCTGAATCCAGACCTAGTTAAGTGCTTGAACTTAGTTTCTCCTGGGCTAAACCACGTTGATTGCAGGGGAGTCATATTTCATTTGTTGCAAAAAGTATTTGAGTATAGAGTTGATGTTTCTTATCCCAAGTCTAAATAACAGTGTGATAGTAAAGCTGGTCAGTATCTGTGTAAGCAATTCCAAGATATATCCCTGCATGCAAAGAATACAATTAACTTGACTCCCCCTGCAATCAACATGGTTTAGCCCAGGAGTAACTAAGTTCAAGCACTTAACTAGGTCTGGATCCTGCCCATGGTGAATAGGCTAGACATTGAGGCCCGCATGGAATTCTGCATGTGCAGTACACACAGACAGGCGGATTTTTTCTGTTGCCTCAATCAATAGACGCCATGTACCTGGGAGCCCTGAAGACGTGAAATTGGGACGTGCAACCCTGGATTTAATAGTTTTACATTGTGTGCTTCTTTATCTGATTTTTATTACTTGTGGATTGTTGTATGTGTTGGCTTAATATTTGTATGATCAGCACGTGTCATCACATGGATCAGTTTAATACTGCCAGCATTTGTGCTATTGATAAATACATTTGTGTGCTTTTATTATACATTGGGGAGACACATTTTAGAAGTGCAGGACTCTTCCTCACAGCATATTAGTATAGTAGACAACTGTCAGCAAATGTGACCAATGTAATTTAGCATCTGTTACACAATATTCCATAACCAAGTCGCTTCCAGCACAGCATAGGACACCCTGCAAGATGGGGTGAGTGGGGCATGTTGGGTAGCCGGGGGGTGACATGTAAAGGGATGTGGTGGCACAGATTCTTTACCTCTGCCCATTGCTTGTCCCAGTTCTGACAGTCTATGATCCAACTTAGCAGATTCATCATCTGTGCACAAGTTGTGGAAGTTGGAGACACTAATTGTGGTAAATCCAGACCTAAGTCATAGTTACGTTAGAATGCGTAGCGTATTTATGCTATCGGAATTTCCATACACTCTCCTCGCTCGTGTGTACTTTGGCCGCTTTACGCTTCTCAAACCCAACCTTAACTTTTCTTAGCTTAAGTACTGACATACGTAATGGATTTTCATATGTGACGGCCAATCCCAGCTCACACTGTCCAATATAAATGCCTCCCTCCGCCTCCAGAGCATAATCTACGGGTGTCATGTTGATGCCCCGCCCCTTCCTTTGTGTTTACACTGATGGTACCTAGGTTAGGGGTTACATGGCATAACAGCTGCTGTGCGCATGCGTAGTAAATACAAATAGCCGATTTGACGTCGCCAGCTTGCGTAGTTAGCTCAGGATCTTATCCATTATCTTTAAGAGCAAGCTTGGCGGCCTGTTTACAGCAAGGTCTTTTGTTCCTCCAGATGAAGCTGAAACACAGAAGCTAAAGTACCCCCCACCCCACACACAACTCCTTTAGAGGAATGTAAATGTAACCAAAACTTTTGAACATTGTAAGCTTTGAAAAACACAATCATTTCAACATATAAATGATATTTCGTCACACTGTGCCCTCCTGCATCACACTGCCCCTTCATTATAACTATGTTTCCCCCTTTAACATAACACTGTGCCCTCCTTCCCACTTTAGACCCTTTTTGTGTGTCTGTACAGCCATCCAAACTCCTCCTCTTTGTGTGTGTCCAGCCAGCCCTTCTGTCCTCTAGTTCAGTGTTTCCCAACCTCAGTCCTCAGGGACCACTAACAGTCCATATTTTCTAGGTTTCCTTAAAGAATCACAAGTGATATAATGAGCAGCACCTGTGGAGCTTTTAAAATGTGACAGTTAGTAATGAACACACCTGTACTCCAGCAGTGAGACCTGGATGCACTGTTAGTGGTCCCTGAGGACTGAGGTTGGGGAACACTGCTCTAGTTGTATGTCCAGCAATTTATACACACACTAATTTATTGACTTTCTTACCTGTTTTGAAGTCTTCTTCTTTCTTCCATGATGTGTTTTCTCTGCAGTGATGACACTGGTCTATTTTATTTATTGATTTATTTTGAACCCATTTGGTCCGATGCAGACCTATTTTCCAATCATCCAACACCACCCATATTGCCTAGGGCTGTGTAGTCTGTCCATACACTGTGACTCTCCTAAACTACCAATGGATGACTGCGGCATTCACAACAAGCATTCAAGAAATAACAACACGGACAACGTTATGGCTTTTAAAGGGGGCATAGATTTATTAAATCATGTGATCAATTGTGGTCTATTAATTTAGTAAATAAGAGGGTGGCACTGATAGCTAAAGGAGGCAAATCCGTAAAGGTGGACAGGAACCCCCTGTCCTTGGCACTCTGGAGGTAATGGTCAACGCAAGAGCACAAACTCTGTCATAAAAGCACACACCAGGCAGAACCGAGGCTGCAACCACGTACCAGACAGCCGGCATAGCTCCTGCTTCAGTTCGAAGGGGTGTGTCTTCCCTGTAACAACTGGCGCCAAATATTGCTGACAACCCTCCCGTTACAGCCAACCTATGCGCCATCTGAAAAGAAATAAACATGTTAACAAAACAACAACTAAAGGCAGGGAGGAAGAAAAACTCAGACTGCTTAAGCCTAATATAACCCCCCACTACCTACCTACCCCCTACCCTGCCTACCTACCCCCTAACCCTTCCCCTAATTACCTAACAACCCTTGATTGGTCTAACTAGATGGAAGGATGGATGGATGGATATGATAGATAGACAGACAGACAGACAGATTATTGTGTATAAATAATATTGCGCAAGAGTTTATTTATTTATTTCAGTAATTCAACTTAAAAGGTGAAACTAATTTATTATATGGACTCATTACATGCAAAGTGAGATATTTCAAATCTTTATTTGTATTAATTATGATGATTATGGCTTTGGACCACTGAGCAACAGACCAGTTCTTTCTTTCTTTAGCCCAGGTAAGATGCTTCTGACGTTGTTTGTTGTTCAGGAGCGGCTTGACAAGAGGAATATGACATTTGAAGCCCATGTCCAGGATCCGTCTGGGTGTGGTGGCTCTTGATGCACTAACTCCAGCTTCAGTCCACTCCTTGTGCAGCCCCCCCATGCTTTTGAATGGCCTTTTCCTGACAATCCTCTCCAGGCTGCGGTCATCCCTGCTGCTTGTGCACCATTTTCTTCCACACTTTGCCCTTCCACTTAACTTCCTATTAATGTGCTTTGATTTAGCACTTTGAGAACATTCAACTTCTTTTGCAATTTCATTTTGAGGCTTTCCCTCCTTGTGGAGGGTGTCAATGCCTGTTTTCTGCACAACTGTCAGGTCAGCATCTTCCCCATGATTGTGAATTCTACTGATTCACTAAAGGCAAATTTATCCAGCGATTTTAAATTGCTGGATCTCACAGCGAATTACAAGTGATTTGTAGCATCAATTCATCGAATTCATTTAGATTTTCCTGCGTTTTTTTAAAACACCCGCGAGTTGCATCGATTTTGCAAGAGGTAAATCGAGGCGGTTTTCTATAGAAAAGCACCGCGATTTGCCCTAGAAAAAATCGCGGAAACTCGCGTGTGTTTTAAAAATAAAAAACAAGCGCAGCATGGTTGAAAGCCTTAGCCATGCTGTGTTGGTAGAACTACAAGGCTAAGCATTGCTTGTAGTAATATCAGTGTGAGCATGGTAAGGCTTCTAACCATGCAGCGCTGTGTATTGTGCGTGTAACAAAAAAAAACAGTCTGCACAAAACACACATTAACACATTAATCTAAGTGTGAATGTAATAAAAACCATTTCCCCTGACTAATAATGTATCCTAATGTTTGCACTTACCTCCGTTGGCCACCGTGTCCTATACTACTGTATATGAATGCAGTGTGTGGTGTATTAAAAGAATAATAGTTTTTGTCACTCTCTGTTTGCTGTGATCTTTCTTGGGAAGACTTGCTTGATGAGTAGAATCTTCTTCAGTTGCTTGGAGACTGTCTTCCGTTTTATTGCAGTGGAATCCCAGATGTTCTGGTCCGCTCCTCGGCCTCTCCGGTAATTGACACGTCAGGAACAGGCTCCTTCTTCTTCTTCCGTGCTGCTCCTAATGACCATGTGGTCGCTAGGGGGCAGCCTTTTCTATTAATGATGACGTCAGTTAAACTCGGGCCTCTAGTGTAACTGATGTCATCATGAATAGAGACCAAATGGTCATTCGGAGCAGCACGGAAGAAGAAGAAGGAGCCTGTCCCCGCCGTGTCAAGTACCGAAGAGGCCAAGTAGCGGACCAGAACATCGGTGATGCCACTGCAATCAATCGGACGACAGTCTCCATGAGATTCTACTCATCAAGCAAGTCTTCCCAAGAAAGATGACAGCAAACGGTGAGTGACACAAACTTTTATTCTTTTAATACACCACACACTGCATTCATACACAGTTAGTATAGGACACGGTGGCCACCGGAGGTAAGTGCAAACATTAGGGGACATTATTAGTCAGGGAAAATGTTTTTTTTACATTCACACTCTGATTAATGTGGTAATGTGTGTTTTGTGCAGACTGTTTTTTTTTTTTGTTATACACACACCACACACAGCGCTGCATGGTTAGAAGCCTTACCATGCTCACGCTGATATTACTACAAGCAATGCTTAGCCTTGTAGTTCAACCAGCACAGCATGGCTAAGGCTTTCAAGCATGCTGCGCTCGGATTTGACACAGGAACACACATGTCAAATAGATTGACGTGTTTATCTGGCTAGCAGGGTGAATTGTCACTAAATCGCCTCTAGGCAAGGGAGAATTGCTAAACGGCGATTTTACTGTGAGTTCATCAAAGCGACCTTTGTTAATACAGTGAGATGTATGTGTAACATTGAAAAAATCACACTGGCGATTTTAGGCTCTGCGACTTTACAGATGCCTAAACTCACGTGAGTTTAGCTTTAGTCAATACAGAGATTTGATATTCACAGCAAACTCACGCGATTTTAGGCGATTTTTTCAAAATCGCGTTTTGTAAACATACCCCTGAGAGACCATTTAAAGGCTCAGGAACCCTTTGCACGTGTTTTTAATATAATTTGCTGCTTAGAGCATGACACTTTGGGCCTGATCCAGAACTACGCTGGCTGGATCGACAGCCAGCAGCGTAAGATCGGCTTAAAAGCCGATCTTCGCATGCGCCGGGCAGGTGTTGCCCGGCGTCGCTACGGCATAGCCCGATCATGGATTGGGTGTCCCCCAGCGAGGGGGCATCCCCCAGCGTTACAACGTTCAGGTTAGTAAAGGTGGGCGGGGGGAGGTAGTTTAATGAGAGAGGGAGGGGTTTGCGTCCAAACGCTTCTGTGTGAGCGTATTTTCCCTTGCTTAGGCCGGCTGAAGTTAGGGTAGCCTTCAGCCGGCATAAGTGTGGGAAAATATGCTCGCACAGGGGGAGTGTCGGGGAGAGTGCATGCCGATACGCTGTGCTTTACTAAGCACAGCGCATCGGTGTAGGTCTGGATCAGGCCCTTTGAGCCTACAATATTGAACCTTGTCACATTATTCTAATTTTGTGAGATTTTGATTTTGGGGTTTCCATAAGATCTAAGCCATAATCATCAAAATGAAAACAATAAAGGCTTGAAATATCTTACTGTGCATGTGGTGAGTCAGTAAGTCTATATAATATATTAGTTTCACCTTTTTAGTTGAATTACTGAAATAAATGAACTTTTGCACGATATTATAATTTTTCCAGTTTCACCTGTAGATCCATGCAGTAAAATTCAGCAATCCACATGGAAGGGTTTCTGAGTGGAATACTTAAGGTAGGGTTCAGGTATCCACAATCCACATATAGGAGAACAGGGGGAATGCCCAGGGCGGAGTGCCCTGCTCTAATACATGCAAGACTGCAGATCAGCAATTACAGGTAAGTATGAATTCGGGTTCAAGTGTTGTGAAACTACAAGTCCCATAATGCTTTGCTAGGTATCAACTAACTAACTAATTAAGGTGTTAATGTATGCAGCTGAAATATCTGCAAATAAATTGCTTCCAGAATTGCAAGATTGCTTCCAAATTCGCTCAGTTACAAAGCTCAAATATTCTCCTTATACAAAAAGGAAGGAGGAAGCCTGGGAAAGGAGCTAGCAAATGGGAAGGGCTGTCATTCTCATGACCTTAGCAACCTCATGTTTTTACCCTGATATGGGTTAGTTGAGGATAACAACATCTTCTTGGCCAAATTTTCTGGATTGTATGTGCGACTGGCAAACCTGCTGAATGAATAGGGTAATAATTATCTGTATGTGTAATCAGGCTGCTGTCATTTATTCTGCGTCTGAAGATGCAGACAGATAAGAAAAGTTGTAAAATATTTATCATCTCGATGTAAACCATAGAAAGACAGCGAACAGCAAAGGTGAGAGGCACAGACACTAATCCCATATCTATCTATCTATCTATCTATCTATCTATCTATCTATCTATCTATCTATCTATCTCTATCTATCTATCTATCTATCTATCTATCTATCTATCTATCTATCTATCTATCATATCCATCCTTCCATCTAGTTAGACCAATCAAGGGTTGTTAGGTAATTAGGGGAAGGGTTAGGGGGTAGGTAGGCAGGGTAGGGGGTAGGTAGGTAGTGGGGGGTTATGAGAGGCACAGACACTAATCCCATATCTATCTATCTATCTATCTATCTATCTATCTATCTATCTATCTATCTATCTATCTTAGTGTTGTCTGGAGAACACTTTCAGATTTCTGTTGTTGATGTATACATGCGGCCTTGCTAATCGTGGCGACACGTAAGTTATTCTGCAGCTGGTTGCTGCTGTTCTGTCCAGTGCCTTTGTAAGAATCATTCTCTGCAGGCCACTACACAATGCATGGCCCGCACATGTCTTTCTCCAGCTGCTGCTGCTATAGAGGGCGTGCCCTTCCTCCCTCTGCCTTTTATGGCCTTCTGTCTGCTATGATTACTGACAGATCACCCAACCAATGGGAGTTGTAGGCGGGGCTCTGGCCAGCAGCTGCTTTATAGTCCTGAAAGTAGCATTCATTCACTGCCAGTTTTAGCATTAGGTCTCCTGTGCTACCCTGTTGAGTGCCTCAGTCCTCCTTCCAGTCCCAGTGTTTCTCTGTATCCTGCCTTCTTGTGCTCTCCTCCTCTTTCTTTCAGTCCCTGTTCCACTTTACCTCTGTTATTTTGCTCATTAACCCCTTTCTGCCCCAGTGTGCTTGTTTGATGCTTCTGTAAGTGAGAGCCCTTGTATTGTATTGTTTTGTTTCATTGTTAGTCTGTCCTTCTGGCTTTTTCCATATTGACTCTGATACCAATGTGACTCATTTTGGGTCTCCTTATGCTCCGGCTGTTCTCAGGCTTTCTAGTCCCCACCCTTCTACTACTCCTGGGTGGTGGTGTTTTTAGACTAGATAGAAGTGGTGTCCAGTGGTCGCGACCTGCTAGCCGTCAGCAGCCCAGCCTATCCCCACCATCCAGTGCACTAGTGAAGATTTGGCTGTTAGTTAGACTCCATGCTCCCTGGTTCACTGTGACTGTAACAGGTGAGAGTATGAATGTTGAGTAAATGACATAATAACATACACCTCTCTTAATGGGTCTGGACTCCCTTCCCAGCAAGTGGCATCCTAAGGCATTGGTTAGACTGTGGACTGATATTTGCCTGACATTATACCAATATCACAAGATGATTTCAGTGCAGAATACCTTTACTAAGCAATGAGAACAAGGTTTGTGTTTTACATTACATGCACACATGAAGAGATGGAATTTACTAGAGCAGACCATTTCCCACACTCTGGTTACTATAAAACATTAAAAGTCATAATTCATTATTATGGATGATGTATGGAAAAAGTTTGCTTGCTGAGTAGTTTATATGGAATGGATACCCATCACGACTAATTAAACAATGCAAAGAATGTCTATATTTTGTTTGTTTGGCAAGTCCTACACACACCACCCATGTGTTTTCTATTTAAAGTGAGTGGATTTCTTACAAGTCTCTACAAACCGGCAGCACCGCCGTTCTGTTTAAGTGATCAATTGTAGAGGTATTCAAGATAGAATGTGGTGCCGTCTGCAGAAATAGGGTAATGCATCAAAATGACGGACATAAACATAGACTTATTTAGGATCACTGGTGCTGCTGTGCTATTTTAGGAGTTAGTATATTTTGAATGGACTCCCCTGAACTGCCTTTAAGGCATTTATTGCAAAATTCCAAAACAAATGTCTAGACGGTTGAAGGTTTTTTACCGGACAAAATAAATTCTTCTGCTTACTAATTCGCTCCTGATAATTATTAGGGAATGAAAATAACAGATAAACCGTCCTCGGTCCATGATCTTATACATAATGGTCTATAAGGCTGTGAAGAGATAATGCAACATCTGTAATGTATCCGGAAAGTGTGTTGACAAGAATAAACCCTGTGTAGATCGCATCTAAGGCTCCTCTTGTGATTAGTGGATGTCTGTTTTCAATGGCAGGTTCCATATGTAGGTCAACAAACAAGAAAGGAGACGCACATACCAGCATGGGCGTGCTAACACACTACAGGCGAAATGTAAATATTCTTACCGCCTTCTAATTCTTGTTTCTTTAATGAATTCCTAAGATATTGTGCAAAAAATCATTAGCAAATGAAGCTTTCTACAAGAAAGAAAAATAAATAAATCATAAACAAAACCAATAAAGCTAGATAAAAATACAGTATATAATACTATATCTATATTATTATTATTATTCATTAGATTATTATATCAATCACTATCTATATTTGGTTTTTATATTTTATAAATACCTTTATTTTTATGTATGCAGCTGCGTTGCTGTTTTACACAATTCATCTAATGAACATGAAAATCTTTTCTAATTGAGTGCTGTGTTCTAACCCCTTATTCTGTATATATATATTTATATTACTATTGTTCAAAAGTTTTGACTTTTATTTATCAAATGAGTTGCAAAATGAATAGAACATATAGTCAAGACATTGTCAAGTTTAGAAATAAGGTTTTTTATTTAAGATAATAATTTTGTCCTTTAAACTTTGCTTTCGTCAAAGAATGCTCCTTTTGCAGCAGTTACTGCATTGCAGACCTTTGGCATTCTAGCTGTTACAGCATTGCAGACCTTTGGCATTCTAGCTGTTACAGCATTGCAGACCTTTGGCATTCTAGCTGTTAATTTGTTGAGATAATCTGAAGAAATTTCACCCTACGCTTCCTGAAGCACCTCCCACAAGTTGTATTGGCTTGATGGGCCATTCTTGCGTACCATACGGTCAAGCTGCTCCCAAAACGGCTCAATGGGGTTGAGATCTGGTGACTGCACTGGCCACTCCATTACAGACAGAATATCAGCTTCCTGTTTCTTCCCTTAATAGTTCTTGCATAATTTGGAGGTGTGCTTTGGGTCATTTTCCTGTTGAGGATGAAATTGGCTCCAATCAAGCACTGTCCACAGGGTATGGCATGGAATTGCAAAATGAAGTGATAGCTTTCCTTATTCAAAATCCCTTTACCTTGTACAAATCTCTCACTTTACCATCACCAAAGCAGCCCCAGACCATCACATTACCTCCACCATGCTTGATGAAGTCAGGCACTCTTCCAGCATCTTTTCACTTGTTCTGCGTCTCACAAATGTTCTTCTGTGTGATTCAAACACCTCAAACTTCGAATCGTCTGTCCATAACACTTTTTTCCTATCTTCCTCTGTCCAATGTCTGTGTTCTTTTGCCCATATTAATCTTTTCCTTTTATTGGCCAGTCTCAGATATGGCTTTTTCTTTGCCACTCTAGTCTAGTAGTTACAGGGAAATGTTCCTGAATATTTTTCATAGGGGATATTTCTCCCCGACTAGGAGCCATGCTGCGGGTCTGGTGGAGACAGATCATTGTATAAAGTGTGGCCAACCGGCTGCCTCATTATTCCATTGCTTATGGGATTGCCCCAAAATAAAAAGATTCTGGCGTTTAATTCAGGTATACCTCTCTGGACGCTTGACTAACTATATACCCTTAAGCCCAGAATGGGCAATCTTGGGAAGACTGGACTCACGTATTCAGTGTGCAAGGGGAGTCCGGCAGTTTCTCCTGATCATATCTGCAGTGGCTCGTAAGTGCATACTGCACATGTGGATATACAAGGAGGCCCCCACTCTGACTCTGTTCCGTACCAAATTACACTTTGTTTTTCGAATGGAATGGCTGGAGGCCTCCCTACACAAGGAAAGTCGTACTGAAAAATTATTTAATATATGGGAAAAGTACATAGACACTTTACCAACTAGAACAAAACAAAATATCTATAGGTGTTTTAGAAATACTGCATGGTACGAGACGAGAGAATTCTTGTCGGATCCACCGATACACATAGAAGAGGATGTCACAAGCATTAACTAACACACTTCCTAAAACGTCACAAGCACTTAATTCAAGCCTGGGGAAACACTTTTAAATATGTTGTCTTTGGATGAAAACGCAGTTCAATATGTCATGACTTTCTGATTTGGCAATAACTGTATCCATTGTATACAATATCATATTTGAAAACTATGTATCTCATTGCTTAATAATGTATTGCTATATGTCCAATACTCTGATGTACCCAAATAAAAAGATTTAAAAAAAAAAAAAAATAAGGAAATTTCTAAGTGACTCCAAACTTTTGAACAGTGTCTTAATACAGACCTCTTGTTGAGTACACATATAGCAAATGGATAGGGACTTACCTACAGGAGGTGCCTTCAGTGCCTTTTAAGTTCCCGCAGGAGAGGACATGTAGATTATGTGGAGGGGGTGGCGGTAGGCAGTTCTGCACAGACGGACACAAATTTTGTGAGGAGGAGATAAATAAATAGTAAAATATTAGTTTCCCACAATTACAAATATATTATACATCATCTATCACTTGGAAGGCTTTAAAGTTGAGAGATTACTTGTGTTGGGTAATTTGTCATATACATCATTTAATAATTTAGGGCCAACTCACTTACAGGTAGCACTTAAAACCCACAGAAAATCTTTTAGCAACCTACAGACAACATTTAAGGCCATGATCCATTATTATAGACTACCATTTCAAAAAGTTGGCTCTTTGAGTAGTTTATATAGAATGGATACCCATCGAGTGCAGTTCGCCGGCACGAAGGTCTCTAATTTCAAAAGACCATCGTACTACGGCTGAATGCTGACTGCTGGCAGAGATGCGACTCCTGGAGTCACAAAGAGTCATCTGTGCCGAAAGGTCAGTAATTTTACCAGACCCCATAATGAACCCTTTCCTAACCCTCCATTTTCCGAAGCCTAACCCTAACCTTCTGCTGCAGCCTCTTGCTATTGGAATGGGGAAATAGGTTTGGACAGTGACACAGTTGCCATTCAACTAGTGGCTGTATCATGTTCCAAATCCCAACTTATCTAAGCAATATCCAATGATTCACAACATCATGGTTTGTCAAATCAATTTATGAGCAATCAATAAGTGTTTGCAGGGCAGTGATAATCTTTCTTTTGCCTTGCATGCACCTTTTATTGGCTAACCTCTACTTGGGTAAATAAAACATTGCTGTGTGACTCTTTCCTGGTGGCTGCTCATTGCACATGAAGTATTTATCACACAGTATCACAATGTGTGGCAACACAGTGGCTCAGTGAGTAGTACTCATGAGTTTGATTCCCAGACTAGGCCTTATCTGTGAGCAGTTTGTATGTTCTCCCCAAGTCTGTGTGGGTTTCCTCCGGGTGCTCCATTTTCCTCCCAAACATACTGGTAGGTTAATTGACTGCTTACTAAATAAAATTAACCCTAGTCTGTGTCTGTGTGTATGTGTGTGTATATGTATGTGTTAATATGTAGATCCTATAGGGGCAGGGACTGATATGAATGCCTAATGTTATCTGTAAAGTGCTGTGGACAATTTGTGGCGCTATATAAATAAGCGTTACTAATCACATACTTATAGATAGATTGTCAGTTCATAGGCACCATATATACTATATCAAGATATATTGGACAACATGTGACCTCCATTCTATATCCTTCCTTACGTTTAAAGATATAGAAGTGTCTGGTGATCAGAAACCAGGGCACCCATAACTAATACTCCCAGGAGTACCTGTGCGCCCCCAATGGAACAGACAAGGCGGCTGACGGCATATTGAGCCGGCATGTTTATCCTCTCTTTTTCCTAGATCACGGAATGACATCCAATAAGACTCAGCTCAGCCAATAAGCCAGACAGTATAATGTAAGTTTAACAGCTAACAACAAAATAAAAAAAAATACAGGACCGTAGTCACTGATCCGTTTTTTAAAGATACGCCATTATACGCAATAATACGCACGCACATAGCAAGGTAACAGCCATGACACTCCCCTCACACGCCCGCTGTGACTTCCGCCACCATAGGGCACCCTTATCTGTACGTGTGTAGTTACAGGTGTATATTAATGTACGTACGTGCGTATCTATCTAACCGCACCCTCAAATGTCCATTTCAATTCCACCCACCCACTCTGACGTAACTTTGAATGTATGGAATTCAACCCCGCCCCTCCGTATGTATGTCCCTAAGTGCGATTCACAAGTCCGTGCCTAAATGCTACGTAACTTGCATGGGAAAAGTTACGATGCATGCACAGTTGCTCCGATCCTTAAAAATACGCACGCAACTCCACATAAAAACGTATCTGTGAATACAGTCCACAATCCCCCACCTTCCAATAACATACAAAATTATATAACTTGATGGGTGATTTCTAAAACATGATAAACACAGATTATTGCGTGTTATGTCATTAGAACTGTAACAATACATTCATCTACTTCTGTAACAGACTGTAGGAGATTGAAACTTGTATAACATAGGCCACCAATAATCTCAGTTTGTAACATTTTCACACTC
>WWET01003282.1:78583-110136 GCA_011038615.1 Limnodynastes dumerilii | reverse complement strand
AGGCGGGGGGAGGCGTGTTCTATCAGATAATATACGGATAGTTAAGGTAGCCCTATGGCACACTTAAGTGCCATAAGGTACCTGAAAAGGGGGGCAGGACGGGTGAAATAGGTGCGGGTCTGTCCGTCGCTAACTCACACCGGATCTGTGAATCCAGTCCCTTATAACAAGACTGTGTGGTAACAGACAGACTGGGTGGGTATGAGGGCCCTTCCCGCAAGCTATCACTCTATAAGACATTAGAGATTGATACATAAGGGCAAGTATGTATGTTAATAGTTCACTAAATATATATATATATTATAATTCTGGCCCAAACTTGTGCACCACAGAAATGCGATTAATTAGGAAAACAGTGTCAAAGTCAAAACACTATATTGTGTGGACTGTGTTCCGAAAACGTTCACTTTGGGCCTGATCCAGAACAACGCCCGCTGTCGTTTAGACGGTGGGCGTTGGCGTAAGATCGGCTTTTCAGATCTGCGCATGCGCCGGGCAGATGTTTGTGGATCGGGCGTCCGTAGCAGCGCCATAGGGATGCTGGAGGGGACGTCCTCCAGCGTCCCTACGTTCAGGTTAGTGTAGGTGGGTGGGGGGAGGTAGTTTAATGAGGTTGGGTGGGCTAGGCGGCCATACGCTACTGTGCGAGCGTATGGCCCCTTCCTTACGCCGGCTGAAGTTAGGGTAGCCTTCAGCCGGCCTAAGGAAGGGGCCATAGGCCCGCACAGGGGGAGTGTCGGGCCCTTTGTTACCAAGTTTGGAAAACAGGAAATAAAATTTGCCCCTCTTGGTAGTAAAATAAGGAACCACACAAACAAAACCATAAAAAAGAAAATAGAAAAGCCTCAAATGAATTGCTTGTGTGTTGACACCTTTAACTATCATAAAGGTTTTAACTGATCAATAGCATGAACAGCAAAGCAGAATATAATATATACCACTTTCATGCCTTATTTGAGAAAACAGTAAATAACTACGCATGGCAAGCAGTACTGTAGCAGAAATGAGTTTCATTATATGGCCAAGTTGTAAATCCTAAACATTTAAACATTACTCAACCCATGAACTAAAAGTCAACATAGTAATTTGGGAGCTTTCAAACATATAATTTAAAACTAAATGTACACTGATCAGATAATAAATGCTTGTTGTTTTGTTTAAGGAGTTGTGGTGTCTGCATATTACAAACAAATCAGGTTCCTAAAGGAAGTTTACTTAGGTCATTGTACCCTGGAAAATGTCAGACTTTAATGAAATCATTGTTTATATTTCCACAGCTCAAAAAAAATGTGTCTTCTGGTTAGTTGATAAGTGCATCCAGTATTGTTAGGTCTATCGCTTGCTATACTGTTGGTAGAAGTGAAATTATAGAACAGATACATAGCATGTTGTTTTAATTCTCTGATTTTCACAGGAGCAAATTTATCTGAGACAACCCATTGTTGATGATTAAATCCCAATTGAGCATGAATGGTTTAAGGGGAAATTTAGTTTTCTAGGTATTTTTGTTCCGGATTTACAGTTATATAGTTTTCATCTGACGCACGTTGTTTTAAGAATTGAGCTATTACGCATGAGTAGTAGCTTATTTACGCTATCTACGTACCATTTCTGTACGTAGATTGCGTAAACGCGGTCTAAAGACTGCGCTACGCAATCTGCTTACATGTAAGACGAAAACTATGTATCTGTGAATCCAGACCTTTGTCTTTAATTACAAAGATTTAAGAGAATATGGTATCTGGCTCAGTGAGTAAGATTTCTGACTGAGAGACGTCATGGAGATCATGGGCCTTGAGAACTAGCTTGGAAAAAATAAACTCTTACATTTATTAAATATATACATATATCTAAAACAATTTTCCAAAGAGTCTGCATTTTTACAAGGCAGGTAACATGACAATTTCTATGACTGTTTTCCATAATAATACTCATTAATACAACATGCATCTCATATTGGTTCAAATGGATCAGATACTACAATTTCTAATGAATACAATATATTACTATATATTAGATATGGAGTTTTGGTTTACTTGTGACCTTGTGATATATTTGGCTTTGGTTACTTGAGTTATTGGATCTTGTGAGGGAAACATGCACACTTTTCCAAGAAGTCAGTAATCTTGTAGAAATATTTCGTGGTGGAATGGGTGACATTATTTATGGGCTTGTCTGTAAATCTAGTCAACTAATGGATGTTCTTTGCCAGTATGTGTTAGTCTTTCAACCACACTTAGGGCTGAATCCAGACCTAGTTAAGTGCTTGAACTTAGTTACTCTGGGGCTAAACCATATTGATTGCAGAGGAGTCATATTTCATCTGTTGCAAACAGTATTAGAGTTGAGAGGTGATGTTTCCTATCCCAAGTCTAAATAACAGTGTGATAGTAAAGCTGGTCAGTATCTGTGTGCAGTAAGCAATTCAAAGATATATCCCTGCATGCAAAGAATACAATTAACTTGGCTCCCCCTGAAATCAACATGGTTTAGCCCAGGAGTAACTAAGTTCAAGCACTTACTTAAGTCTGGATCCAGCCCTTAGAGACCACCATGCACTCTAGTGTTGGAGAAGGAAGTGTCTATTCATGTGAGCGGCTTCGATTTAGTTATATATTTTATCTTCTTTTTTGCATTCTCTTTGTTCTCAGATGTATGAAGTGATCGTTGCAAGTCCCCGCTGCGATGGCTGTCATTACGAAGTAGACTTTCGGCTGTTTCTTATTTCGAATGACAGCAGTTTTAGAATTTTTTTTTTATGAATGAGTGAGCATGCGATTCACATACTCTCCCATTCACTTTCGGAAGTTTGTTTGTTTACTTACCATTTAGCAGCTCCAGCTTCCTGCAGAGATCAGACAGTGGAGCTGATGTCACCCATTCAATGTCCTACAGAGAGTGTATGACTCATCCTGTGAATTGAATGAGTGATGTCAGCTCCATTTTCTGATCTCAGCAGGAAGCCAGTAGCTGCTTATTGGTGCTACGAAAAGGTCTTTGGAACGACCGGAAGTTGTCACTCTGCACATGCGCAGTGCGTTTTTTCTGCCAAATTTACGCTTACGACCAGCGTACGATCGCTCGCGAGCGTAGGTCTGGATCAGGCCCCATGTCACAAAAAAAGCATCATAGAGGGGAAGCTACATAGCGTTGCATTCCCTGTATGAATCTGGTACCAGAGTTTCTTACTGGGAACATTTCTAATTCTGCTGTAGGATGCAGATGGCTCATATACTAAGTGGAAGGGGTAGAAATATGCCAACAGTACAGGAAGGACATGTTAAGCCTCCCCTGATACTAGCCAGACATCCGAGCCATCGCCATTTTACAGTCTTCTGACAGGTTTCCTTACAGCCATGGGGGCAGATCCAGACCTATGGCCGCCAGTGATTTTACGCTTGCCGTGAGCGTAAAAACACCCATTAGTACTTACTGCGCGTGAGCACCGCAGATGTTACGCAACGTAACTCAGAGTGTATGGGCCTTGAGCGTAACAGCTCCGTAACAACGCACAAAAAGGCATGCCAGTCATACGATACCCGTCATTACGCTTCAGGGGTGGGGTGAGGCATTTAAATCGTACAGTATGGGCGTGCTTAGCTTCGTAACTACGCATGGAGACTACGGACGCCAGCAGTTACACTCTGAAAAGTTAGGGTAGGGTTTGGTCGGCGTAAAACGGCAAAAGTAAGTACGATCTAGGGGAGTGCCTATGGGCGTGCTTCGTAGATACTCTGGCGTAAATACACTACACACGAGGGCGTATCATTTGCGTAGGTCTGGATCTGGCCCATCGGCTTCACCTCACCCGCAAGGAAATCTGCAGACAGCACAGATCCATTATTGGATTTCCACTGCCGCTGCGCTTGGTATTGTAAGGCTGGATGAGGTCCAATGAAACTAAGTTATAAATAATACACAAGAAACTCTCCATTCGTGACATATGGAAGACATTTGGAATTCCTTATTTCAGAATGAGAAACCTGGTGGTTTGAGTAAAGGAAATATGTTATGTTTAAATGCTACCAGTCCTTAAAACCAATTGCATCCCACCATAATTTATTGAACAGAAGTTGAATTATCCCTGTTAAGGTTTGGGGAGATAATAAAACATCAGTATTAAATGATTTGTCTAAATTATTTCTAAGACACGTTATTGCAATATTAATGTTGCTGGGAGACCAACAATATTATAAACATTACATGGTAAAAAAAGAGGGACCTCCTAGAACTTTAAATAATGATATATCTGAATGTATATTTTATCAACTTTATTAGCTTTATGTTGAAAAGGAAAAAAAAACAACAGATCAGATAATGTGTTCATCATTTGAGGGCATTTGTGGAATACCAAATGCTCTGTTTCCAAAAACATTTCCAGATTTACCTAATGTGATTCAGTAATGCACATAAATGTTCTGTTGCCATTGTATGAATAAAGGAAGAAGAAGTATATTCAAATGTGTCTTCTTGGACATAGCTTAGAAGTTTATTAAAGAGGAAGCACAAATACAAGGAAAACAGATTTTCTATTACTTCTCTCCATTCTTTTTTTCCTTCATTTTTCTCAACTTCTTATCTCTTCTCCCCCCCCACCCCCACCCCCACCCCAATTATCTGTCTCCACGGATACCTTGGTGAGAAGTTGATGTGTTTTGTAAATATTACAGTTGCAGTCCATAGGTGTCACTGTGATTTTGGGACTTTGCCTCAGGTTCCCTTGGGTTGCGTTTTTGAATAGGACGATTTTGCTTTTGATGTAACCTTTGCTTATTAGCTAATAAACTCAGAGGAAGTCCATGGAACAAGGAATGAGAAATAAATGGTATTTATGAAACAGGTTAGGAACAAATGAATGCTGGTAGCATGGTTGCACAGTGGTAAGTTCAACAGAAGAATTGTGTAATACAAATAAACAGAACTGGATAGCACAGTGTGGTAACTCAGTGGTCAGTTCAGCAGAGACTGCTTGAATTGCAAGGAAAGGTAACTAAGTAACACAGCATGGTAGCACAGTGGTCAGTTCAGCAGAGATTGCTTGAATTGCAAGGAAAGGTAACTAAGTAACACAGCATGGTAGCACAGTGGTCAGTTCAGCAGAGATTACTTGGATTGCAATGGTATATAACTGAATAGCACATCGTGGTAGCACAGAAGTCAGTTCAGCAGAGAAATGATAGCCGGACACACAAGGGAATTCAGAAATACTTTATCCAAACCTGGTATGCAGTGAAATAGCAGAATGACACTAATATACTGCGTCGGCATTATAAAGTATTTGTCTTTCAAATTCTGAAGTTGTGAATTCCTGGTGACACATTTGACAAATTCTGAATTAGCTTCACCACGTTATATTATGCTTCCCAAAAAAATAAGAAATCTGATCCGGATTCACAGTTACGTAGTTTTTGCCTTACGTACGCTGTTTTAAGAATTGAGCTATTACGCATGCTTAGTAGCTTATATACGCTATCTACGTACCATTTCTATACGCAGTCTTTAGACTACACTTACACAATCTACGTACAGAAATGGTACGTAGACAGTATAAATAAACTGCTATGCATGCGTAATAGCTCAATTCTTAAAACAACGTACGTACGTATGATGAAAACTGCGTATCTCTGAATCCTGACCTCTGTCCCCAAATGTAGAAAAAATTATTCTAAAAAAATCTTTTGTTCAGGAGAAAATTTCAGCTGCCTTTATGGCTCGCTTACGGAGTCCTGTAAGCGGGATCTTCTGCTGAGCGAGAGTTTGATGGACTGGATCCAGATTTCCAGCTTTAGTCAGTCACAACAATTTCCTACAGGGGTTACTCTTGCAATTGGGAAAGGTTTAGTACTTCAATGTACAGTATAGACAGGGATTTCTAGGGCTGACCAATCCAGAGTCTGGTCCGTTATTACCTTCACACTTTTGAGAGTTCAATACGTTCAATAAGTTCAATAAGTTCAATGTGTTTCAGAGAATCTTTCGAATCTTCCAGAAAAGGAGATAAATAACCTGTACGGTAACATACAGCCAGGAAGTGAGTCACAGGAAATCATCTAATTGAAGGCCTCAGTGTTTGCTGGCCGCAAGGCTTACTGTGTGATGTCTACAATACATTATTCCAGTTATGGCTTTGTGCTGTTTGATACGTGTAAGTTGCAATCACAAAATGACAAAAACAAATATAAAATGCATTTTCAATCTTTTTAATAGCTAAGGACCGGATCCAGACCCCCGCACAGAGAGAGGAGTGCACGCCCCCTGTCATGCACCTCTCTCGTGCCATAATCCTGCCTTAAGTTAATCATGCGGATTAGCGTTCCATATGACAGCTGATCCGCACTGTTGTGGGAGCCCCCTCCTACAATGTACAATGAGCATGCTTCACTCCGCCCACTTTTGGAGGTGAAGCACAGCCTGTGATGCCCTCTGTGGGGGAATGCAATGCATCCCAGCGTCATGCTTGAGAGGTGCTCATTCCCCTCGCTCACCACAACTTCTCAGTGCCGACAGAGTGATTGCAGCCAGTGACTCCTCTATACAGCGGTGCCAACCACTATTAACAGTGAACCCCTATATGGCTATGTCTGCCTGAGCTGTGCCTGTCGACTGTGTCTGTGACAGGCTGCAGGCTGAGCCAATTAACTTTCTGCCCCGCCCCCTTCCCTTCCTCTCCATTACAGCCCTCCATTACAGAGGGGGTCTGGAGACATAGGGCCTGATCCAGACCTACGCACATGATCCGCTCATGTGCGTATTTATGCCAGTGTAACTCCGATGCACTCCGCTCGTCATTCCCCTTGGTTGTATTTACTTTTGCCTGCTTACGCTCAGCAAAACCTACCCTAACTATTCTGAGCGTAACCGCGTGCGTCCGTAAGCTCCTACGACGCTTAGAATGCCCATACTGTATGATTTAAGTGCCTCACCCCGCCCTCGGTTCGTAATTACGGAGATCGTATGGCAGGCACGCCCCCCCCCACGTAAAATACAAAGCGTTACGATGCGCCCATACACTCAGTTTTTAGCATGTAGTAGTAATTAAGCAAGTCGTAGTAATTAAGCAATTAGTAGTAAATAAGCAAGTCGTGCATGCGCAGTAAGTACAAAAGCCCGTTTTTACGCTTACGCCCGCCGTAAAAACGCAAGCGGACGTAGGTCTGGATCACGTCCATAGTCACTGGTGTTAAATTGTTAAACAGATGGGCGCAAATTTATAGTTTGCAGGGGGGCACTGAACACCCTCGTACCGGCCCTGAATCGTTGCCCCCTTTTATAATCCAAAGCAAGGTGTCAGTGTTTTTATTTCGTAGGTGGCGTGAGTGGTGTGTGCAGAATGTCAGTCATTGGTCATTTAATGCATTTTGTAAACCCCATTTTTCTAGACTCCACCATTTACTTCTAATGGCAATAAATGGCATTCTGAAAGCATGGTGCAAACATATACAAAGTATGCTGTGCTATGTTCTAACATTCACACAATACATCAACATATACACAAATGAATTCATACATTTTCCAGTACTGTCAACTTCCAGTAAATCTCCCATTCTAAAAAATAAATGTACATTTAGTATTATTGGGCCAGATCCAGAACAACGCTTGTGAGTGAATTTACGCGTGGCGGAGACGTAAAATCGCCGTTTGGTAAGTACTGCGCATGTACACCATAGAAAATACGCTCAGTAACGTAGCATAAATGTGAACGTATGGGCCATTCACGTATGTGTCACGTAAATACTTACGTGTGGGCGTGCCAATTTTACGTGAGTCCAAATTACGTCTGAAATACATTAAGTAGGCGGGGGGTTGTATTTAAAGTGTACAGTATGGACGTGCTTAGCTGCGTAAATACGTGTTGCCCATACGTACGTGAGCGGATCACTGCGGTTACGTTGGCAAAAGTTAAGGTAGGGTTTGGAAAGCGTATCTTGACAAAATACGTACGTTCAAGGGGTGTGCCTAGGGGAGTTTATAGAACTTACGCACACGAAAATACGCTACGCGAACAAACGTACGGCAAACGTAGTTCTGGATCTACCACATTATTTTTTTATATTAATTTTATTATATCCATTTTAAGTTTATTTGCTATCTAGTGACAATTTGTTTTAAATATTGTGAACATTAAATGAATAACCAGTATTAGACTCTTTTTTTGATTTCCCTTATTGACAATTCACCACAATTCATCAACAATATTATTGAACTGAGGTTTCCACAAGTGAATTAATGGAAGCCCTGACGCAAGACTGTAAAGATATAGGATGAAAATCAGGGAAAACTTTCATCTTTGATTGATAATGTCACACTTATTCTACAGTTTTTCTACTGTTTATATCTCTCCTCGGACATTTCAGAAACCATGTTATATGCTTCCCAATAAACTATTACCTTCTTTGGTTTCTGAAAGCAAAAAAAAAAACCAATTAAAAGCAGAATGAAAGATTGTCGCTGTATTCCAATTTCTCTTTAATCATAGACATTGGAGAAAGTTTCTTGGGGGATTTATAGAATTGTTTCATAAACTGTTCAATGAGTAAAATAAATAACACAAAGTCATAAGACAACGCTTGGGGCCAGATTTACTAAGCAGCGGGTTTGGAAAGTGGAGATGTTGCCCATAGCAACCAATCAGATTCTAGCTTACATTCTCTAGTATGTAATAGGAAAGTGAGAGATAGAATCTGATTGGTTGCTATGGGCAACATCTCCGCTTTTCCCAAAAGTTAATTAAGTTAATTACATGGCTGCATAGCCAGGTATTTTCTTATCATTTTCATGTTTTGGCTTTGACATTATTTTGCTTTTGTAAATTCTGTTAACTGATTTTGTGGTGATGATGAAATTGTCATATTAAAAAATGCTGAAAAATGATTAACTGTGACAGTGGCAAGAGGTAACAAATAAGTAAGTGTGATAGCAATGGACCAGATCCTGACCCAGGGCTGCCACCAGGAATTGTGGGTAACTGGGCATATAGGTGGAAAACCGTGAACTCGCAGGATTGATTCACAGCAGGTTTGTTTTTAAGAAATGTCCCTGTGCATCGGCCTGGTAATATGCAGCCTGGTACAGCTCTCTGGCAGTAGGTGACTGGTGACAGTGACTCATCTGTCTACTACTGGTGATACTTGTCTCTCTCTGGACCTGATACTCAAGTTCCGCCAGTTCCTCCTTGATGGCGGAACTGATCAGTCCTCTGCTGCCATAGTGCTTGTTAGTCTGAGTGTCGTGGCAATGGAAGTCTGCAGATAGATCTCCATTATACCCTAGTTCCTGTGCAGGTGAAGGAAAGCCATGCAGAGTTATGTTAGAAGGACACTACCTTAAGATATCTGTGCTGTCAAATGTGAACGCTGCGGAAATCTAGGTAGGTTTAAACTGTACTCGTTGTACACCACCTGCCACATCCTGTCCTGTGTAGCCAAATTCATGCTGGAACCCTTATAAGACTAGAATGCAATGCAAAGTTGTAACTAACTGTAAAAACAAAGGGTGTTAAAGGAGAGGGAAGTTTCGGACACAGTCATATTACAGTTAGAGTGGTTTCCTGCAAACAGGCACAGAGGAGAGGGGGTAAAGAGGAGAGGAGGACCGTGGCAGCTACTTCCCCGCGCAGAAGGGCACGGGTCTCACCTGAAAACAGCCCTATTTTGAGAAGCGGAGGGTTAAAGAATTTTAACTTGAGCAAAAGTAAACTCCCTGTGTGGGTTGGGACGGAGAGTGTCACTCACTGTTTGGTGTCTTTTCATGTTCAAATAAAAGCTGTGGGAAGCCTCTTTTTCTCCGTCTGGATTCGCCCTCCCTCCCTGGTAGTTGGTTATCAATTTATAGGGGTATTGCCAGTTGGGGGGTGGGATGTTTTAGTAGCGTTGGCGGAAAGCAGGTTTATTTCTTTATTTGGTTAATATATCTGTTTATTCAACATATTTTTTTGTTTTAGACTGTTGGTCAATGTGACTTTATTTTTGGATTGCGAGTTGCAATCCCTTTCATTTGATTGGAATTGATCATGTGTTGTGTGCTCATGGTTGTAGGTTGTGGACACGTTCATATGGACGGTCCCGCCTGGTGCTTAAGTGAAGCACTGTACCTATGTTGTTGGATTCTCATTCGCTGGTTTATGTGTGTTTGTTTGGTTGATAAGTTTGTTAAAGTTGCGAATGTTTATCACCATGATGCATTGTTTATTTATTTATGTTTGCGTGATTAATTATTAATAATAACCTGCTTTCTTGGCCCCCATCAATTCTAATTGGCTTATCCAATTCTCATCATCTAAATTAATAAAATTTAGTTCCCAACATTGTGGTCTGTGTCTGTACCTATAGTGTAAGTATATATTAAGTTTATGCAGAGGGTCACGGTGAGTTCACGCCCATCACGCATGGGACGTTTACGAAGAGGCAAAGCAATAAATCTACGAAGCACTGAACACAGTGCTCCGAGTGGTAAGTATTAAATCTAACCCCAACCCTTTTCCTAATCCTTACCATAACCCTCTCCTTCCATGACCCTAACCCTCCCTTCTCCACAGCCTAACCCTAAGCCTCCCCTCCCCATAGCCCAACCCTAAGACTCCCCTCCACATAACTGAACCCTAAGACTCCCCTCCCTATAGAACAACACTAAGACTCCCCTTCCATGACCCTATCCCAGAAAGTCACCAGAGAGGTTACTCACCTATCCAGTGGGGCCTGTGGTGGGTGGCAGGTGGTGGGTGGCGGGGTCCCCGCGGGTGCCATGGGTTACCCATCCGAAAATCCTCTCCCCATGATAGACAATAAGCGGACACAATAAACACACGGAGACTTGGATTGCAGTTAAAAAGAGGGAACAGTTTTATTAATTAATCTCTAATTAGAATTGGATTGAAGACTATATTTGTTTTGGGCTGAGATGGTGGCTACAGAAGCAATGTTTGTTATAACTATTATTATAACTATCAGTTATCAAACTATAATACAATTTGGAGCTACTGGGACAGTTGAACTAAATGAGTGCACCTATAAACCAATGCCACTCCTCATTAACAATTAGGGTGACTAGTAACCGGGATTCAGCTGCCAGGACCGACATCCCATTTGCATGCTAAAAACTGATTCCCAATGCAACAGAGTTCCTGTCGCTGTGCACCAAAACACAACACCTTCCCCCATTGCTGCTGCCGCACTGTGCCCCTTCTGAAGAGCAAAATACAGGTTAAACAAAAACTTCTTAACTTACTTATAAGGGAACGAAAGAGGGAAAGATCAGTAGAAAAGAACAGAGCCCATCCCTTCACACACCCTCAAACTCCTCCCCCTTTCTTTTTTACTAACCAATTACCTTAACCCACTACACTAACCGGACCCCTATCATGCAGGGAGGGAATGGTTAAGCCCCAGCCTGGCATTTATGGTTGCTTGGACCTATGCGGTTCTTGCTTTTCTTTCTAAAAAAAAAATCAGAAAATGTCGTCTTTTCGCGATAGATACAGCCGAAAATCAGTTTTCGGCTTTCTCTATTTCTAAAAGCCAGCAGTCATTCATTGAGTGCTGGTCACTATTTTAAGCCTCTGACAGCCAGTCCCGCCCTGGTCCCAAAGAGTTCTGCCCCTTGTCCAGCCTGACTCCGCTCATCCAGACTTGGCCCACCTCCTTTCTAAGGGGCCTGATCCTGTCCCCCGATCCTGCCTTTGAGTGGGCTAATCCTGCACCTGTGTATGGATGACTGGGGAAGAGAACGCAACATTAGTGTGCTTGACTGTGACTGCACCAAAAACATCTTTTATTTATGTATATTTCCAAACTCAGGAGGAAGATCAGACCCAGTATAGATACATAGAACAATGAATGTACAGATCACAATGCACACAAAGAAGAATTATGATTGAGGCTAAATAATTATTGGCAACATTGCAATGATATTATTTTTATATTGATGTATGTGTCTACTTTACCTGTCTTTCTGTCTTGATGTTGTCCTAGAATTCCTCATAATAAACATTTATATATTAGAATAAGAATCAGACATCCATTGAATCTATACGAACATTTTTTATTTTTTTCTTAACATTTTTGCTACTAGCAAATTTTTCTGATTTCTATTTATTAGTTATGTTTGAATGTTATATTATGGAACAAAAAGTAATTGGCTCACCAGAAACGCTATCAGCTTTACCTTATCAGAAATGACAGTATTACCAGATGCTCTGCCCAGTTATATTGTAGCCGATGTCCAAGGCATAAGATTAACACCTGCTCTAATGCTGGAGGAAAAAACAGCAGCCTTATATATTACTACTTTTAAGTGGATTAGTGTGGATCATAAATTGGCAGTTAATCAGAAGAAGTAGAGTTGGGGTTGCCAGTCTATCGTCTGATGCAGTTAAACTTGGGATTTGCTAATGATGAGCTTACTATAATACTCAAAGGGGCTGATTCAGAGCTACACTTACTCCGTATTTTAGGTTCAAGTGTCGACCTGAGCAATACCATGTTGAACTGCAAGGGGAGGTAAATTTAAACTGTCAAAGCAGATTTAGAAATGAGAAATTAGTTTATTTGTTCATGTCTTTTAGTCCTGAGTGCAAAAATAAAGTATTTTCCTTGCATGCGATAGATTTAAATTTAAATACCTCCCTTACATTGCACAATGATTTTCACCTGTTTTACCCTTAGTCCCAAACTCTGAATCAGTCCCAAGATGTCACCAATCTATGACACATTTAAATAAAGGGATTTTCTTATTATTATTTTCGTTTATTTATAGTCTGGCCGGTCCTATTTAAAAAACGATACAGCCACCAGCTGAATCGCGCTGTATCATTGTTCGAAACTGAAGATAGACAATTGATATTGGAAACGGGAACCCAATAGCTACAGGTTGTTGTTGTGGTGGGTATATAAGGGTTAGGCTGCGGCGGGTATAAGGTTAGGAAGGATTAGGGCTTAAATAGGGAAAGGGTTAGGCTGTAAGTCATGAAGAGTTAGGGTTATGGCTGAAGAAGGGGAAGGTTAGTGTTAGGCTGTGGGCAGGGGCGGCCCTAGGTTTTGCGGGGCCTAGGCGACACAACCCCCCTCCCGCCCCCCGGAAAAAAAACATTTACTTTTATTTTATTTTTATTTATAATTTTTTTTTGCAAGCCTGTCACCACTGGTCTTTACTTCACATTTGCAGTCCAGTGGCGGTTGATGGTGCGGTGTAGGCGTGGGGCCCTAGACGGTCGCCTAAACCGCCTACGCCATGAGCCGCCTCTGGCTGTGGGAAATACAGGTTTGCAATTCCCAGTCGTCTCCATTCAGTAATGACAGTCTTTCACAAAAAAAAAAAACATTGGGCCTGATCCAGAGCTACGGCCGCCGTCGCTAACGTTAGCCTCCATTGCAGAGGCTAATGTACGAAATTCGCTGTCCAGAATTCCATATATGTGAACGCAGTGCACATGACCTGCGCTCCCTTCGCATGTATGGCAGAACCTTACCTTAAATATTGTGCATGAGGGAATGCCCTTACTATGTGATTGCCATTCACATGCAGATCTCGTATACATAGTGAGTATGGAAACGCCCGATCGTAGATCGGGCGTCCATAGTAGCGCCGTAGGGACGCTGGAGGGGACGTCCTCCAGCGTCCCTACGCTCACGTTACTGCTGGTGGGCGGGGGGAGGTAAGTAAATGAGGGTTGGGGGACGTGCTAAGAGGCCATACGCTCCTGTGTGAGCGTATGGCCCCTTCCTTACGCCGGGCGAAGCTAGGGTAGCCTTCAGCCGGCGTGAGGAAGGGGCCATATGCCCGCACAGGGGGAGTGTCGGGCCAGAGCACCGATGTTACGCTGAGCGCTACAGCGCTCAGTGTAACATCATAGCTCTGGATCAGGCCCATTGTCCCAGCAAACCAAATCCTAAAAAAGACATTCAGGAAATCTAATGCAACATGTTCAAATGTGAAAAAGTTTCTTTTCAGAGGAGGAAATAGTGTGATTTTTTTTTTATTATCTGCCATGAAATAGGAAGAAAAATGTGTCTTATGAAACAGATTTGCAACCTTGTGTGTTTATAATAATACATTTTTTGGAAGCACCTGAACTTATAGCAAGCAACTTTTCATTGAGTCTGTACCAACAAGGGAATTTACACCTGCTCCGCATAGATCTATCGAATGTATTTTTTTTAAATCTAGTCAATGTTACTGAACTGTTTATTTAAACCCCAGATAAGATGCAGAACTTTACTGGAGAACATTTGCACTGATGAACATTTTGCCTTTGGCATAGTACATAGTCAATAATGGCAACATAAAGGTTGTCTTACCCCCTGAAGTGCACAAATTGAAAATGTTCGCTCCATAACCCTGTTTTCAGCCCTCTGCTTCTGTAGTTCTATAATGTGCTGATCATCTTTGGAAGTTACTCATGGAAATGCATTACCCGATTCTGATTATACTCTTGACAATATTGTGAATCCTGCACCACCTGTCACGATCACAGAAGGACAGAGGCGGGATAGACATAATAAGAAAAGCCCTATGTGGTTATTTGTAAATTTACAGTTTGAACATATTCAAATAAAAACTATAGCAAGTGCTTTGAATAAGTTTAAATGAAACGGGAATAGTTTCCCTGGGCAAAAAAAGTAGATTATTACCCATGGAAAATGGTTGAACGATTTAATTCTTTGCTTTGAAATATCAGTGATTATAAAAAAAAATTAAAGTCACTTTATTAACCAAATAATTACAGCATCTTAACCATGATCATCGATAAACAGAAGGGAAAACTATTTTGAAAAATACATTTAAGATCCATGCGGTAGATCCAGACCTAAGTGCTTGTTACGCTTCATCGCGTAGAGTATTTACGCTAGCGTATTTTCTAAGCACTCCCCTCGCTTGTACGCACTTTGGCCGTTTTACGCTTCCCAAGCCCTACCTTAACTTTTCAAAGCGTAACTACTGACGTATGTAATGGCTTCACGTACATAAGTGCCTAAGCCCGCCCATACTGTACGATTTAAATGGCTCACCCCGCCTCCAAAACGTAATTACGGGTGTCGTGTGGCTGTTCGTAGTTACGCTGTTGATACGTCACTGGTATGTACGTTCAGAGTTCTGTGGTGTAACATCTACCGTGCGCATAAGCCATCAATACTAATGGGCGATTTTACGTCAATACTAATGTGCGATTTTACATCAATACTAGTGGGCGATTTTACGTCAATACTAATGGGCGATTTTACGTCAATACTAATGGGCGATTTTACGTCAATACTAATGGGCGATTTTACGTCAATACTAATGGGCGATTTTACGTCAATACTAATGGGCGATTTTACGTCAATACTAATGGGCGATTTTACGTCAATACTAATGGGCGATTTTACGTCAATACTAATGGGCGATTTTACGTCAATACTAATGGGCGATTTTACGTCAATACTAATGGGCGATTTTACGTCAATACTAATGGGCGATTTTACGTCAATACTAATGGGCGATTTTACGTCAATACTAATGGGCGATTTTACGTCAATACTAATGGGCGATTTTACGTCAATACTAATGGGCGATTTTACGTCAATACTAATGGGCGATTTTACGTCAATACTAATGGGCGATTTTACGTCAATACTAATGGGCGATTTTACGTCAATACTAATGGGCGATTTTACGTCAATACTAATGGGCGATTTTACGTCAATACTAATGGGCGATTTTACGTCAATACTAATGGGCGATTTTACGTCAATACTAATGGGCGATTTTACGTCAATACTAATGGGCGATTTTACGTCAATACTAATGGGCGATTTTACGTCAATACTAATGGGCGATTTTACGTCAATACTAATGGGCGATTTTACGTCAATACTAATGGGCGATTTTACGTCAATACTAATGGGCGATTTTACGTCAATACTAATGGGCGATTTTACGTCAATACTAATGGGCGATTTTACGTCAATACTAATGGGCGATTTTACGTCAATACTAATGGGCGATTTTACGTCAATACTAATGGGCGATTTTACGTCAATACTAATGGGCGATTTTACGTCAATACTAATGGGCGATTTTACGTCAATACTAATGGGCGATTTTACGTCAATACTAATGGGCGATTTTACGTCAATACTAATGGGCGATTTTACGTCAATACTAATGGGCGATTTTACGTCAATACTAATGGGCGATTTTACGTCAATACTAATGGGCGATTTTACGTCAATACTAATGGGCGATTTTACGTCAATACTAATGGGCGATTTTACGTCAATACTAATGGGCGATTTTACGTCAATACTAATGGGCGATTTTACGTCAATACTAATGGGCGATTTTACGTCAATACTAATGGGCGATTTTACGTCAATACTAATGGGCGATTTTACGTCAATACTAATGGGCGATTTTACGTCAATACTAATGGGCGATTTTACGTCAATACTAATGGGCGATTTTACGTCAATACTAATGGGCGATTTTACGTCAATACTAATGGGCGATTTTACGTCAATACTAATGGGCGATTTTACGTCAATACTAATGGGCGATTTTACGTCAATACTAATGGGCGATTTTACGTCAATACTAATGGGCGATTTTACGTCAATACTAATGGGCGATTTTACGTCAATACTAATGGGCGATTTTACGTCAATACTAATGGGCGATTTTACGTCAATACTAATGGGCGATTTTACGTCAATACTAATGGGCGATTTTACGTCAATACTAATGGGCGATTTTACGTCAATACTAATGGGCGATTTTACGTCAGCAGCTAGCATAAAAGCGCTCGCGTACGTAGTTTAGGATCTGCCCTATGTGTTTTAGGATAAATATAACATGTTTTCTCAATGACTGCAGTATGAGAATCACACTCTTACCTTATCATGGGCCAGATCCAGAGCTACGCTTTTACTATGCTGCGGTCTTACGCTATGCACTCCCCTCGGCACACCCCTCTCATGTAGGTATTTTAAACGCCTTACGCTTTCCATACCCTACCTTAACTTTACGCTGCGTAACCACTATCGGACGTACTTCCCACACGTAGCTACGCTGCTAAGCACGTCCATACTGTATGATTTAAATGTCTCACCCCGCCTTCAAAGCGTAAATACTGGTGGAATATGGCTGGCACGCCCCTTTGTAAGTTGATACGCTACTGATACGTGTCTGCCCCTTACACTATGCCTTACGTGGCGTAACATCTGCAGTGCGCATGCGCCGTAAGTACAAATGTGTGAATTTACGCTAGCGGCTAGCGTAAATTCACTTGCAGACATTTTTCTGGATCTACCCCCATATGTGTAAATCAGAGTAGATGAAAGACTCACCCCTGTGGGTAACACAAGTCACGCCTTCACTGACATGCCACCGTGGGCACTTTTTTTTCATTTTGAAATGTTGGATGGTATGTACTAAGTACTCACCATTCACGCCTCACATTCACTGCCCCATGATAACATCACCCGCTCCTGTCCTGAGACTTCTCTTCTATCCCTTTACTTCCTCACCCATCCTTGACTTCTCTCCTTCATCTTCCATGTCTTTATTATGCTCTTCTCTTATTATTCTTTCAGACCGCATTTACGCAATCTACGCAAGAAAAAGATACGTAGATTACATTAAAAAATGACCACGGATGTATGTGTTATACGTCCCGTACTCTGAATACGGGCCTCCATACCAATAACAATTAAGACTAAAGACCATGGGCCTGATCCAGAACTACGCTTCTCCGCGATTTTACGCGTGGCAATGTTTTGGTTGAAGGATCACAAGACTGACTTTTACCAAAGTTGGGATACTTTAATTAAATCTGAAGTACTGTATGTGAAATGCATTTTTACCTGCTTTAAGCATTGAAGTTTATTAACTTTTATATTGCCATCAAACTTTGAGAGTAAAAGAAAGTCGTAACTTAGCTCAAATAAATGAAATAATCTATTTATTGTCAAAAAAAGTTGCATACCCCTGCAGCAGCGGCAACGTTTCAAAACGTTCTTTCATTTACTTTTTCCTTTTGGATATCATTTAACTGACCACTGGCATATTATTACCCACATAGAGGATGAGTGCCCGTATTGCGCCTATGGTCAAGAATATCGGAATAAACCTGCAGGATGTGCCATGAAAATAAGAATGGAATAAATGCCAAGTGATCTTTAATATCAATGGAGAAAAGGAGGCATTAATGGTCACAAAGCTTCACAGACGTCTGAAAAAACAGAAACAGTGATTTCATGCAACACTTTGTCAGGGAGATATCTTTATTTCTTAATTTCAATGAGTCTGATTCTCGGCTATGTACAACAGGCAAATTACATACATCGCATACAAAATTCCCCTGTCTAGAAGGTGGTGCCGTTGCACCACCTTCTTATGTTGCAGTAAGGGTCGGTGTACATAACGTCTGTTACGTATGCCGGCTGTTACTAGAAAGAGGCTGACCCCTCCCCCTTTACGACTGTTGTACCTCCGCCATCAAGGCAGAGATAGACATGTTAATGAGGGAACGGGGCAGGGGACGTCCCATTACGATCAGGTATGCGGCCACATACATAATTGTAAACGTTAAGGTAGGAATCTGGACACATAAGTGGGAGTGCGGGGGGCGTGCACTCCCCACTACAACAATGGCCGTTATGACCTCGGGCGCCCGTAAGGTGCGCGTATGTCTGGATCCGACCCAATGACTGTAACCCAACATTTACTAATTACCTAGATAAATATCTTATTTTTGATATCTTATTTTCCATATATATGGTGTCATTTTGGGGAATGATTGAGTTTTAGTTTTCCCCCAGTTTAATTTTTAAGTTTTTGTTTTTTTAGTTTTTGTATATAATAGATAGATAGAAATTCAGAGCACTGAATCAATTTCAATATTTAGTTTATTAAGTATATAAAATAGATAATAGCCATAATTGAGGCAATATTAAAATATTATATTAATTTAAAAGGACTCCCACCACAGATATAATTCAAAGGAATACAGCATTAAAGTGACAATTTTGTCTATGCAGACTAATACAGTAGATTGACACCACGGTTATGGGGAAATAAAAAATCCGGTCAATTAAACAGACAATATGTCTGTATGTAAACCTCAGCCTCAAATGATGGTCTTTGAGCGTCCGATAGAGATAAAGTCCCGCATAGATATAATGTATAGCAATATTGGTGAACTTAGTAGATTTTCACTCTATTAGGGATCCATTCAATTAGTATAAGGTTGATAGCTCAAAAACACTTTGTGATACATATACGTAAATCTGTATGCTTGCACGACTTAGAAGCCACAATAAATGATGGGAAGCAGGCGGTACGATGGTAAAGATGACAGTTCAGATTAGTTTTTCTTAACAGAAAGATAAGTCTATAATAATGGATATACAGTTCACATGCATGTGCTGGTACTCACGTTTTGTTGCATCTTCTAAATTTGAGTTGTTCCAAGTGAACTCAGTGCAGCAATACTTACGGACCCCGTTAAGTTGTTGATACGGTATTGCAGTCTATGTGTTACGCTGTTGTTATCGGTTTAATCTTGCTGGGAAGACTCACTGGTTTGAGGACTCCGGCAGACACGGCCGGTCTGAGGGTTCCGACACACGTGGCTGTGCACACAGCTGAGCTGGAGGTGACTGCTTGTTGTTTGAGCGTGAGCTAGTAGCTCAAACGTTCTTGTTTGTTTGTAACTAAGTTGTTATCGGCAACAATTTCTCCCAGTGGAGATGAATGGTATCCGTCACCGGCTGCAAGAATGGTCACTTTGTATGCATAGGAGTGTTTAACCTTAGCATATGTGGTTGGGAGAGAAAAAGAGGTACACTGACGCGTTTCTCCCGTCAATGGGTTTTATCAAATGCATGTGAACTGTAGAGCCAACAATCTATATCCATTATTATAGACTTATTTTTCTGTTAAGAACAACTAATCTGAACTGTCATCTTTACCATCGTACCGCCTGCTTTTCATCATTTATTGTGCTATAGCGGCTTCTAAATTGTGCGAGCATATGGATTTACGTATATGTATTACAAAGTGTTTTGGAGCTATCGACCTAATACTAATTGAATGGATCCCTAATAGAGTGAAAATCTACTAAGTTCACCAATATTGCTATACATTATATCTATGCAGGACTTTATCTCTATTGGACGCTCAAAGACCATCATTTGAGGCTGAGGTTTACATACAGACATATTGTCTGTTTAATTGACCGGATTTTTTATTTCCCCATAACCGTGGTGTCAATCTACTGTATTAGTCTGCATAGACAAAATTGTCACTTTAATGCTGTATTCCTTTGAATTATATCTGTGGTGGGAGTCCTTTTAAATTAATATAATATTTTAATATTGCCTCAATTATGGCTATTATCTATTTTATATACTTAATAAACTAAATATTGAAATTGATTCAGTGCTCTGAATTTCTATCTATCTATTATATACAAAAACTAAAAAAACAAAAACTTAAAAATTAAACTGGGGGAAAACTAAAACTCAATCATTCCCCAAAATGACACCATATATATGGAAAATAAGATATCAAAAATAAGATATTTATCTAGGTAATTAGTAAATGTTGGGTTACAGTCATTGGGTCGGATCCAGACATACGCGCACCTTACGGGCGCCCGAGGTCATAACGGCCATTGTTGTAGTGGGGAGTGCACGCCCCCCGCACTCCCACTTATGTGTCCAGATTCCTACCTTAACGTTTACAATTATGTATGTGGCCGCATACCTGATCGTAATGGGACGTCCCCTGCCCCGTTCCCTCATTAACATGTCTATCTCTGCCTTGATGGCGGAGGTACAACAGTCGTAAAGGGGGAGGGGTCAGCCTCTTTCTAGTAACAGCCGGCATACGTAACAGACGTTATGTACACCGACCCTTACTGCAACATAAGAAGGTGGTGCAACGGCACCACCTTCTAGACAGGGGAATTTTGTATGCGATGTATGTAATTTGCCTGTTGTACATAGCCGAGAATCAGACTCATTGAAATTAAGAAATAAAGATATCTCCCTGACAAAGTGTTGCATGAAATCACTGTTTCTGTTTTTTCAGACGTCTGTGAAGCTTTGTGACCATTAATGCCTCCTTTTCTCCATTGATATTAAAGATCACTTGGCATTTACTCCATTCTCATTTTCATGGCACATCCTGCAGGTTTATTCCGATATTCTTGACCATAGGCGCAATACGGGCACTCATCCTCTATGTGGGTAATAATATGCCAGTGGTCAGTTAAATGATATCCAAAAGGAAAAAGTAAATGAAAGAACGTTTTGAAACGTTGCCGCTGCTGCAGGGGTATGCAACTTTTTTTGACAATAAATAGATTATTTCATTTATTTGAGCTAAGTTACGACTTTCTTTTACTCTCAAAGTTTGATGGCAATATAAAAGTTAATAAACTTCAATGCTTAAAGCAGGTAAAAATGCATTTCACATACAGTACTTCAGATTTAATTAAAGTATCCCAACTTTGGTAAAAGTCAGTCTTGTGATCCTTCAACCAAAACATTGGTACATGTAACAATGCAATGAAGTTTTTGTCCATACTTTAATCATACAGGTGTGACCAGATACACCTTTCCCTGCCATTTTGCTTGTTTCATGACATGATGGGGAAGCTAGATTGTAGCCCATTAGTACATCATTAAATCTTTGTTTATTTGCCATTTAGCAGCTGCCAGCTTTCTGCAGAGATCAGACAATGGAGATAATGTGTCCCATTCAGTTTACAGGATCATACAATCCCTCTGGACATTAAATGGGTGACATCAGCTCCATTGTCTGATCTCTGCAGAGAGGCAGTAGCTGATAAATGGTAAATAGATTAAGTTTAAATGACTTCTGATGTACCATTTTCCCCAGTAAGTGACCTGCCATGCATGACATTTCCTACCATGTGTGGTAGACTTTTCCCTGTTTTTGGTGAAAGGTTTAACTGGGAACAGATGTATGTCTATTGTTATCTGTTTAACATTTAAAATGTCCTTTGTTTATCATAACCATCTAAGCATTGTTTAAAACTTCAATCAAAATATGAAATATTTAATAATAACATTTTACTTTGTATGTTTATATTGAAACTGTAGAGGAAATTTGGTAACTTTTTGGGGGAAATTACTGCAATTTGTATCAATATTTCATCTACATCTACATAGTTTAGTGTAATGAACAATATATATAATTTCATATATGTTAAACTAACATCAGTTAGTCATATTTATTAGAAACAGAATGCAGTAGTTGAAATATATTTTATTTTTGGCTGTAGAACCAAAATCTAAACACAAGACATTGTTTATGTTGATTATTATTCTGATTTACTCTAACAATGTTTTCTTTACATCACGAGAGAAGCAGGTAGAGAATGCATGTCTATTGTAATTACATTCACTATACTTCAGTTAAATGGTTTTGTTTTGTGGTTGGCTGCTTTTCTCCTTGAAGTCATGTTTCAGAGATTGTATTAAATGTGACCTTGATATAACCAAGAAAGACATTCCAACTGCATACAAAAACTTGGAGCTTCTAAATGCATTTAAATAAGGGCATTAATATTGTGTGGATTATTCAACATTAATTATTTAATGAACTTATTTAAAAATAATATTCAGACTAGTCCCTGTCCCAGTACAATATAGCCCAAACAGAGGCGTATCTACCCCTTGGCCAGGATGGCACCTGCCAGGGGCACCAGCCAAAGGGGGGCGCCGCCAGGCGATGCCACCTTGGCTAAGAGGTAGTATCACCTACTAGGACCATTGTAGCATCCAGCCACAGTCTGTCTCCAGACCAGTCCCCGCGGGACTTCTTTTCCCAGTTTTGGCCACTGCGGGACTTCATATGCTAACCGGCAGTCCCGCTCGGCGGATGAGCCTGTAAGGTAAGAAAACCTGGGGGTTGGGGGGAAATGACTGCACATCATGGGATTACTTGGGGGAATAGAGAGGTAACTGTTAGACCAGATTTACTAAGCTGCGGGTTTGGAAAAGATGTTACCCATAGCAACCAATCAGATTCTAGCTCTCACTTTCCTATTACATACTAGCTAGAATCTGATTGGTTGCTATGGGCAACATCTCCACTTTTCCAAACCCGCAGCTTAATAAATCTGGCCTTTACTCTCCAAAAAAAAGATGGAGAACCACTGCTATAAGCCATTAGAATAATAAATGTCTATATTAATATGCAATATGCTGGTTTTGTATTCATATTTTTATTTGACATCTTAAATGAACAAAACTAGAAAGTAGAAAAAAGATGTATTATTTTGTCGTTCATTATAAATAAATAATATACATAAAAAATATATTTTACAAACCAAGAGCCGGATTCACCACACCGTAATTTTTTACATACTTGCCTAATTTTGCGATTCTAACTATTTTACGCCATCTACGTAGCGTTTCGTTACGTGCATAGTAGCTAGAATCGCAAAATTAGGCACGTATGTAAAAATTACGGTGTTGTAAATCCGGACCCAAAACACTAACGCAAAATATTTACCCTTTTAAAGTGCTACAAAATAAATTATTTGATCTATCTATCTATCTGCATATTGTAACTCACAGTAAGAAAAGAGTTCATATCTTATTACAAGAGTCTATAGTATTCGTCCTCATAAGGCCCGTCCTATTATAAAGAAATGGCCGTGCCAATCCTGGGATAGGAGACATCACCTCTCAGCTCTAATACTGTTTGCAACAGATGAAATATGACTCCCCTGAAATCAACATGGTTTAGCACAGGAGTGAGAAAGTTCAAGCACTTACTTCAGTCTGGATCCAGCCCTTAGTGTGGAAACTGAATTGTGTAGTCAACTTTCCTGGTACTTACCTTGAGCAATACTAAATATCGAGATGGATTTCCCATTATTTTGCCACTTGCTATAGGCAGCAAGGTCTGGTGACATGGGGATACGAAGGGGATTCAACCTTCTGAGGTCATTGGTGGTTTATCATAGTCTTGGGTCAAAGATGTTCCAGTGGCAGGACTCCTAGCTCTAGCTACTATGTAGCTTCTGTGATCTGTTTCAACATCAACAAGGGACAGGAAAAATAGGAATAAATGTTGTGTCTGGGGATGGTCCGACACCTAATTATGTCCCTGATACTGCTTACTTGAGTACTAATTAATATTGTGTGGGACTAATCAGTATGTTACCATACATGACATGAGAAGTTTACCGTTCCACAGTCCATATTTTAGTTTTTTATTTTATAGGTAGCATTAAAGTCATATAATCCTTAAGATTCAAGTCTACTTAATGCAGCAGGAGCAAGGACTCCGACATTGCTGTTGTTGGAGCTTTGGAAGCAGCAGTGGCGGAGTTCTGATTGAGGATAGCTGCAAACATCGGAGGGGAGACCACCCCCCTCACACACTCAAGACTTCCGATGGCAGGACCCCATTTTAATATTTACACCCTTAATATGACTTACATAGCTCCTCCCTGCCATCATGTGTACATGCTATTTGCATGGTGTCCTGTCCCACCCAGCTGTCAAAAAAGGCTTCCAGCGCAGAAACCCGGATCCGTATTCGGCGTTCGTATTTTATGCTTGCATGGAGCGAAGTATGATCCCAAATAGAGAGTCTTAATCTGGTTATTACATAATAAAATCCTTAAAATACAAGTTTTACAGTAAATATAATTTGAAATAGCTTCCCCTTCAAAAACGTCCAGTCTTATGAATTATTATCTTTGTTTACAACAGATTTATTTTTATTATGTTTTATTATCATTTTGCCACAGTGGTGACATTTATCATGGTAATTGTAATACATAAAACTAGCTGTAAATTAAAGCATACTGATATGACGTGGACCATAACTTATATAACTCATACTATCACTGTATGAGATGTATTTCACATACGGTGACAGATGTCATTTTGATTAATAGGAACAGGTATTTTTAAATATATAGGGATTTATTTTGGAATGTTTTCTCATTCTACATAATTCTCATTATGCCATCATTTGTCATATTTAAACTTTACTTGAAGCTTATAGAAAATAACAAAACTATTCCCATTATGGGAAAACATATTTATCATAAAGCCATATAATGAACATGTCTATATCATTTATACATATATATTCTACTTGCTGATTTTTCTTTATAAAGATATAGTTTAATAACAAGACACTCACTCCATATTTCTGAGTAACTCTCAGCTGTTATTGTAATGACTGTTGGAAGGTATATTAAGACAGTGTAAAATGGCCACTGTCCTCCATTTTGTATGCTTTTATGTGTACATGTTACTGAAATAGTTTAGAAGTAGATAGTTCAGGAATATTGTATTCTGGATATTTCAAGCAGTCACTCTAAGTATTCTTTGCATGAATAAAATGTAGAAAATAACAATGATAATGATTAAAACTTGCTGAAAACATATTTATAGCCTAATAAGGTTATGAAACTCAAACTCTGCAGTCGTTGGGGTAACACAAGGTCAACTCCCCAGCTTCATCTACAGAGCTGACTGCAGAAGTGCCTGTTTTGACCTGTCCAGCTCAACAAAAATTGAGATAGGGACTCCTGGATACTAGCTGAACATTAATAAGCAATATAAGGTATTCTTTTCATATATTCTTAATGCAAGTAACATCTGATTAAGATTTGTGTGGTGTCTCCATTAACTCCATATATTCAAACAATTTGCAAGTTCTATCGGGAACAGAAGGTTTTACTATGAGGCATAGCAATCGATCCATGGAGCAACGGCCATGGTGCTCCGATAGGTAAGCCAGAAAACACTACCCCAACCCTTTCCCTAATTCCAACCCCAAACCCTCCCCTTCCATTACCCTAACCCTCCCTTCCCCACAGCCTGACCCTAAACCTCCCTTCTCCTTATCCTGACCCTAATACTCCCTTCTCTATTACCTAACCCTAAGACCCCCCTCCCCGCAGCCTTACACCCCATAATCCTCCCCTTATATGGCCCTAACAATAACCCTTCTTTCCTAAGAGCCTAACCCCCCCAACACTAAAAGTCCCCGGAGAGATTGCTCACCTCTCCAGAGCTGTCAGTCGTCAGGTCCCACGGTAATGAATGGGTGAGTATGCTAATCGTCACACTCACCCATTCATGAAAAAAGTTTCTAAAAAGCTGCATATTCAAAATATTCTATTTCTTAAAGCAGCCCATCGCAGTGCGGACTGCAACTGGTGCGCATGTCACCACTCCGTTTGTACTGTGCCTGGCTTAGCCCTTATCTATATCTATAATCCGCATGCACGGAGATGCGTTGCGAAGGCTAACATACAGAGTCGCCTTTTATGTCTGACTCTGGTCCTATATTATTATTGTATTTGCAGTACAGTCAGGGGCGGATTGGGAACTTAATGTGGCCCTGGAAAAAAATCTGCAAGAGGTCACATGTGGGCAAGATCACTAGTGGCGGAGTAAAAAAAAAACCTGTAAACTGGATTAGTACAGAATAAAGAAATATATAATAAAAGCAGAGCAAAATACATGATATGGAGACAGGAAAATGTATTGATTATTAGTGTGTTATGTAAAAGAGTTACAAGCAAAGACAACATCTACTGACTAATATTTCACAATCCAGTAAAGAGATTTATAGCACTGCAACCCAAGTGACCACCACCCGAAACATACAGCATCCTAGTTACCACCACCCAATACATACAGCATCCTAGTGACTACCACCCAATACATACAACATTCTTATGATCTTTATTTTATACAGTCATAATTTTTGCAACCACCACCCATGACAGTCAACATCCTAGTCTTCTTCAAAAAAATAGGAGCTGCTGAGTGGACATACAAATTCCCTGTAAGTCCTATTGCTAATCCGCCCCTGAGTTACACTATTTAAAGAAACAGTCAATTCAGTTGGGTACAGAGATTAGTTTTTATAGAATTTGTCACCTAATGTCACTTTACCTAAAATACTTCAATGGCAGAAACCTGAAGATCAGATACAGTTTGAAATGTATCTTCTGCTTTAAGATACCTTATGACAACATAGGAAGACAAGTGACTTGAAATGTATCGATGACAGCAATCAGCTCATGCTCATCCTTTGTAACTGACTATGTGAGGCTTCTGAAACGACTGAATACTTTCATATAATTATACGTAAGCTGAATTGACACAATGGAATTGGAACATGTGTTCTTCGCTGGGGTGGTGTGTGTATATTCTGTAAGCAACATTTTATATTTAAGTGTCTGCAGCTGTCCTCTGAATCAGAGAAAGGGATTAAGTAAATGAAATACAGAGAAGAGTATACAAAAAAAATGAGGACATCTGGAAAATGAAATCACACTCTAACATTATGGATATATTGGCCGAAATGGCAAATCATTTATGTGAAATTACATTTGCCCTGGAACCTTGCCCTTATTTCACTGCTTTGTAGGAATGAAATATCTTTGCTTTATAAATGTTCATGGGTGAAAACAGGCACATCATAGTATTTTGAGACGAGAGTTTAAAATACATATGTGAGAATGGATATTCAATATTTCAAGTGTAATGTATTATGACATCATGCACTGAGAGGGACTTTAATACATAAATACGCATTAAGAACAAGATCAAGGCAGTGGCCTAACTTTATAGAAAGTGCCTTGAAGCAAGATAAACATGACCTTGGCCCCCATCAAATGGATGCCGGGAACTCAGGGTATAGGCCCCTCCCCCTGTAGCTTCTGATGCAACAATTGGAAACTGCAAGGAGAGAGACAGCCCCTGAGATCCCTGTATTACACATTTATAGCAGCCACTGACACTTAGGAGTATCAGTGGCTGCTGATTTAGAAGCCACAGATAACCTGCAAATTATCTGCGGCTCCTATATAACATCAGCAACAGCGGCTGCAGGCTCAGTGGAGGCCTTGGACTGCCAGATACAATGGAGAAGAGCCCCCTTAAGGGATGGCCCCCAGGGGCCTGTGCCTCCATTGTCTCTGGCAGTTCCATTGCTGCACTTAGGAACAGATCCAAAGTTCTTATTCTACAACGCTAGAAGCTCTGAGACCAATGGCAGGGGGAATCCGATCGGTGGCCACTCCCCTTGCTCATAAGCAATTCCAACACCAAACCCAAAAGACTTTTGTTCCGTGCTACCATAAAATGGGGCAGACTCTCCAACATGACCCACCAGGTATAAAATACTCCACTCCTGAGCTTCCAACTGTCACTCACCTGGTATTTTTCTCTTAAACACAGGTGGTTACCATAGTAACTGCTTGTTGGAATCTAAGGATAAATCTAAGGATAAAATAGAGTTATTTGTACCTAGTTGAATGGGTCATGTTTTAGGGTCTGATGGGGATGGCTCGGAAGTCTGGATACAGTTTAGGGGTCTTAGCAAGCCCTCACTTTACCATTTACGTAATTTCCTCCCTCCCACGTAGCAGAATAATTTTCTGAATTCCTCCCACCATCGTTGGACATGCTTTCAATACGGAACTCTGGATCCAAAGGATCAAGATCTGTGCTAGGAATGCATTTCTTACACAGCCACAAGATGCCAGAACCCAGCAATCAAAAAATCTGGGTCCAATCCTAATGCCTTGTATAAGAGGATGCTGCATTAGTAGACATGACTGTTTGTCAGTTTAAGAATGTCTATTAATACTGGAGTTTTTGGTTCTAGATGAATTTTGCATATTGAATATAAAAATCAAAACAGAAAAATAATCAGAGTGTACTGTAGGAGTTGATGCCAGGTGTACATGTTGTGTGGATGCCAATAACAGATCCTCAGTCAGCCAACCTCAAACTCTCAACAAGAATATGCTTTTATTTTCAGCAATACAATCCTAATGGATTCTATGAAAACATAAAACACCCCCTAGCCTTGTGCACTTATTCATGAACATCCAGCCGCTATAACAGTCTGTCTCTCCTAAAGTTTCTTTGCAGGTCAATAAATATTCCTAGTATAATATTTCATTAAATGTATAGAGCTGTTTCTTTATGAGCTGGTTCCCGAAATAGACTAGAACTATGTAAGATAAAGAGTGCTCCTCCCAGGGTATTGCTTTTTGCAGGTTGCGTCTATTTTTCTCTTTTTTTTTATAGCTGTCTCTATATCCAGTCTGAATTTCTTCTCTCAGTTCTGTCCCTTCGATGCCCTCCAACACTGACCTTACCTTGATGCTTGGATCTCATCTAGAGCTTCATTTAGCCTTCTCTTGTCAGGACTCACATCTAACACACCTAAGGAACTCCTCTGGCCCAGTCCACAGTTAATACCTGACTGTCTGAACCCCACCACAATGTTCTGCTGCCTTCTTTCCTAAGCTGCCACCTGATTGGAAAAAGACCCCTCTTTAGCTTCTGGAGAACCTGTCTAGATGACCAACTGGCTCCATCTACTTTGTTCTCATATTCACTATGTAAATCAGGGTAGCCTACTTTTTAAAGCTTCCCTCCAGGTTCTCCCGGAGGGAAGCCATAGCTTGCTACAAGGGGAAGGGGCTTAATGATGCAGTTTATTAAGCCTCACCCCCTACCCATCATTCATGTAATCTCTAGCGTTACATGGGATGGACAAGAGAACTGCCCAAATTTCAGGGCAACCCTGATGTAAATACAAATATACAGTACATGAATATGATATATTTTACATTTTCTCCTGATGCCCATTTTCCTATTTAATAAAAAATTTATAATAATTGGAAAATATTCTATTAGCTGTCTTGCAGCAACAGACTAAATTCAAGATGTGTAATCTACACCTCATAAACTGATACTGCAAAAAATATCATATGAAATAAGCAGGGGCGTTTTAAGAAGTGAGGGGGCCCTTGTACAGGATTTGTACATGGGCCCCTCCCCCTTTACCGTTAGACAGGACTGTCCCGACTTCGGACCTCAAAAGGGGCAGGGCGTAACTGTGCTTTAAACCCTGCCCCTTTTCAGCCCGCGAATCGGGACAGTCGCACCGCAGTGGAAGGGGGGCTCATTTGGCATCTATTTCTTCCCTATATATATGCATTATGTATGACCGTTGTTATGCAAGGAAAAGTTAAGATAGGGTTTGGTACTCGTAAATCAAGTAACTTACATGGGCACGTAGCTCCATTTTGAACTTTGCTGCTGTGTTCCCGTATGCTATGTGCCGTAACTGGTTTCAATCCAAATACAAGGTTGGATCGCACGCAGCCAGCACTATGGCGCGCACGATGCGGGACGGTTTACACTTTCCTCTGGATGGATTCATACTTTCATTCTTCATCAAATGTTTGTTTGATATTTTTTCAGCTGAGTTGAAACTTGTATGAGACAAGGTAAACAATATGAAACAATGGTGACTGATTTAGGTTATTGTGCTTTTTTTATTTCAGTGCCTCTTTTGTTTATATCGTTATGCTATTGAAGTTTGGTAGCACTTGTGCTCAGGTGTATTACATGAAAGCTGAACTGGCAAGACTGCTGAAAATGAGCTTTTGTTTATTTTATGCACTGATCTTTTAGTCTGGGTTTAATAAACAAATAGCAACAAAACTATATATGTTACAGATAATAAGTTATAATTGCCAACTCTCCCGGGATGTCTTCCTGACTCCCTGAAGAGTGGGTGATCTCCCTGACTCCCTGTAAAGTGGGTGATCTCCCTGACTCCCTGAAAAGTGTGTGTAACTCCCTGAGAAAGGGGGTGATCTCCCTGACTCCCTGAAAAGTGGGTAACTTCCTGAAAAGTGGCTGATCTCCCTGACTCCCTGATGCTGCTGCACTTCCAGAAGTCATTGCAGTATGATAACAAAATTCAGAAATTGTGACCTATTTCCCTGCATTGAAGCCTTTGAAGTTAACTATTTTGATGGAGGATAATCAAATACTGGTGGATATCTAAGATTACATGACTACACTAATGGGTAATGGAGACAAAAATGACTGTAGTGTCACCTACTTATATATTTTCTATAAAGATGAAGTCAGAAGAAAGAGAGAAAGAGAGAGAGAGAAGAGAGAGACACACACACACACACACACACACACACACACACACGCACATACAGTTTCCTTTAATCTGTGACAGTTGCTTTAATTCAGCATTTGTTGATCTGATGGTTCAAGCCAGAACACACTCTGGACCTGATCAAGTCCTCCGCATGTGTTCCATGTGCCCAGAGGTCTAGAAATCCAAACAACCCTTTCTCTTCCCTCTCACGTATGGACTTTGGATGGCATTTGTGTCCATAAACCGACCTTAAGTTCTCTGCATCCATCTGTGTTCATCTGAATGCAGATCTGTGCGGAATGCCTAAATCCGCTCACAATGCCTTTTTTTTATTTTTTGCCTATCCACTCCACCCTTTCGGGGATTAGGCATGCGGAAGAAATGGCTCATGCTGTACGGATCTCCTTCAACAGTGTTCTGTTCTCAAAGAAATCCGAAGCGTAACATCTGGCGTGCATATTCGCATTCTTAACGTTAAGGGAGACTTGCGTAAGGCCCCTAACGTTATTAAATCTGGATCACACATATGAAGTTGTATCAATGTCTTCTCATATCCATATCATGGAGCAAAGTGGCACACC
>WWET01003282.1:12781-35143 GCA_011038615.1 Limnodynastes dumerilii | reverse complement strand
GGACGTCCCCTCCAGGGGGCCTACGCCACAATCGGGCGTTGCCGTAACGACGCTGGGCAACATCTGCCCGGCGCATGCGCAGATCGGCTTTTCAGCCGATCTTACGCTTACGCCCGCCAACCTAGCGACGGCGACTGTAGTTCTGGATCAGGCCCATAGTAACTAAATTTACGCTATCTACGTTGATTTTACGCACGGAAGTCCATTAGAAATAGACTTGTGAATTGCACGTGGGGTAATACGTACGGAAGGGCGTGGTTGTAATCCTTTCCGGAGACAGATACGTGAAAGTCACGGTCATTTAAATAACCGTTTGAGGGCGCGGTTAGTTAGATACGCACGTACGGATGTATTATACGCACGGAAATGAACACTTAAAGATAAAGGTGGTAGAAGTACTCGTAAGTCTAGGACAACCCATCCGTGTGAGGGGGGTGTAGTGGGTGTTGCCTTGCAACGTTCGTGCGTATAATTGCGAACCTTTCGCTGACGGTTCTCTAAATACGGTCCTAAAACTGCATCATTCTTCTGCAATCTTAAAAAAATAGAAATAAAATTCACCTCTTTTGAGGGCTTTATTTTTTTTTAAGTTTACCATGAGTCATGTTTTAAAGAGTAAAAAATTATTATATCTTTCACATTGTTTATCTAAGTGTCCATATTAGTATCCGTGACCTGCACTGTATCTCTGAAGAAATCACATGGGGGAGGAAGGAAAATGTGTCCAAGACAGTAAAGTGATTGTGTGATTTTGTAATTGCTCTAATTTAAAGGTGATCTTATTGCAGTCTCAGGTACATATGTTGAAGGTCTATCTCTTGGGTATACTAAACCCTTTTAGCAGAGACCAATTGGCTAATTATGATAAATAGCCTGCCCTTTGACAGACAAAGACATTTTTAAATAACTCATGTGTGATCCAAAAAGATAGTACCCTAGGTATGGGTATTTTAATCCTCGTTTTAATCTCTATTCATTAATATAGTTTTATAGTTTTATTCATATGCATTTGATGTTTCCCTTTTATTGTAGAAGTGATCAATAAATAATAATTCATTTTTATGTTTCTTTTCTCATTTCTTTAATGCCTAAGAGGTATTTTTAGGGTACGAACCTACGAGCACCCTCCGCAAGCCTTTATTTGGATTTTACATGGACATTTACCTCTATTAGTACATCTTTCTTTGACTTTGAATAACCTGTATATCGTTATCAGGGGAGTGGGTCATCGCTTAGATCAGCCCTTTTTTCGAAAGGGCCTTTTTCTCCCAGTTAGTTTGCAACTGGCTGAGAAATCTATTGCTTCTGCCTCGCTAAGGAGAAGCAATCCATCGAAGAAGAAAGATGCAGTGGAGAGTGGTGAGTATTAATGTAACCCCTTCCATTAGCCTAAACCTACCCTTCCATTACCCTAACTCTAACCCTCCCCTTCCATTACCCTAACCTTAGCCTTACATTACTCTATTCCTAAACTTCTCTTCCCCACAGCCTGACCTTACGATTCCCTTCTCCGTAGCCTGACTCTAAGACTCGTCTACTTACAGTCTGACCTTAAGACTCCCTTCCCCATAGCCTAACCCTAACACTCCCTTTCCACAGCCTGACCCTAAGTGTCCCCTCCCCACAGACTAACCCTAAGACTCCCTATAGACTCCCCTATAATACTCACCTGTCACCTGCGGCAGCGCGATGGACCGGCGACAGCGGTTTATGCATGAATGAAAGGGTAAGTATGCTGATCGGCATACTTACCTATACATTAAATGTTCAATTTAGTGCTTATTTCCAAATAAGCTTTCGGAGGTCTCTATTTCTGAAACAGCATTTTCGAGGCTGTGACTGCACCCCCTTTATCCGGAGGGCACTTTTTATTTTATTTAATTTGTATTTTATTTTATTGGTGCAACACTCGGGTAACCGAGCAGGAAGTGACTCCCCCTGTCACTCCCCCTGAAGGCTACCCTAACTTCATCCGACGTAACTGTGTGTAACTACGCTCACACAGGAGTGTAAAGTGTCTAACCCAGCCCTCACTACCTAATTACCCTCCCTCCCCCTGCCCAGCCCCTTCGTCCTTAACTAAGCTGTAGTTATGGACACTCTGTGAGCCATGGATTACGCTGGGAAAAATATGCCTGGCGAATGCGCAGAACTGCATTTCCGCCATTCTTACGCATACGCCCGCCGTCATTTTTACGATGTCTTAAGTCTACCATTGCCTCATGAAATGGACCTGGTTATTTAGAGTTGTGCTTTGTTTCCATCTCCAGACTTCCAAATGTATTTTGTAATGTATTATGTAAGTCTAAATGAGCCCACATATTGCCATCTGCACCCAGAAGTAAAGCAAAAGGCAATATGGTAAACGCCAATTACATATTTATTTTCTATTGAATAAAAAAATATAAATCTCTTCATTATGTAGCCTGACGTTTTATAAGGTACTGGGTCACCAGATTATTTTTTTCATGATAAAATAGGCTATAAAGACTTAAAATTGCCCATAGGTAAAAGACAGTGTAAGCATGTCAGCTGGCGTGATGTATTTTTCATGCTCAGAAACATAAAACATGCATTTGGTGCCTAGCAAAAGCCCAGCATAATAGCGGCGTATCGGCTTGTGTTGCATGTGCGTGTGAGGGCGGAGGCACATAGTCAATGAGGTGGATGGGCATGTCCCCAGAACTGCTCCCGATTCACATTAGAGCGTGGTTGGCTGTGCACTCTGGCAGTGTCATTCTCTGGTCCAATAGTATTTTAGAAATACAAGCATCTGAAAGCTGATTTTCAGGTGCCAGTATTTAGAAAACACTACTAGCGTATTTTTATGAATGAATGGGTAAGCATATCGTTATCACACTTACCCATTCATCTCTACCACCGCCACCAGACCAGAGGTACTTGGGTCAGAGAGTATTAGAGTTAGGCCGTGAGGAGGGGAGTCTTAAGGGTAGGCTGAGGGAAGGGAGTCTTAGGGTCAGGCTGCGAGGAGGGGACTTTTAGGGTCAGGCTGTGGGAAACTGAGAGTTAGAGTCAGGCTGTGGGGAGGGGATTCTCAGGGTTAGAATGTGAGGAAGGGAGTTTTAAGGTCAGGCTGCAGGGAGGGGAGTCCCTGCAGCCATAGGGCAACCTTAACTCTACATGCGTATATTTGTGCTTAAGTTGCTTAGGTACGTGTGTACTTTCCTAACCGCACCCATATTAGGCCATTTAAATGCCTCCCCCCGCCCACTTTCACTTAACTTCCTACGTATGCAGGACTGGTTCGCCCCTTCGGACATATCTCACTAAGCACAGATGTAAAATCTGTGCCTGATGGATTTCCGTGCCGAAATACTACGTAGCTTACATATAAAAAGTTACTACGCATGCGCAGTCCATCAGATCCTAAAAATACGCACGGAAAAAGCAGCACATTCTTAAGTGTGAATATGGTCCTTCCACTGCATTCTCAATGCAAAAAAACAAGCCACAATCTTTTCTTTTATATTGAAAAAGTTATTTCTACTTCTTATTTGTTTTATTTTTTCTTTAACGGACAAACCCATTTTTATCTATCTCTTCTAATATAAGGAACATTCACATGTTAATACATATCGCTGTGCATGTATGCCAGACGATCCTTACAAGCGTATAAGAGTCGTTATCATTTAGCTTAAGCAAAAAACGACACATCCCATACGATTTACTGTAATGCAAAGTGTAATGCCATGTTTCTTTTCACTTCATAAACTCTATTTGACCTCTACTCTGCGCACGTTAGCGTTATTACCTGCTTGAGTGCAATTGCGACCTTATCCAGACTTGTAAGTATCTAGGCACGTCATGTTGTTACGCCACGCATTTTGCGTGGAGATTGCGTTTTAGAGTTTAGAGGCCCAGTATGTCTGCTTTCATCTGTGTATAGACTATATGATCCCTTGTAGAGATCACATACCCTCCAACTGTACCTATTTAGCAGGGACAGTACCGATTTTTAATGGTCTGTACCGGCTATAAGGGCTCTTGTACCGGATTCTGACCTAGCAGTTCCCTCCCCCCTATACTCACCTACAGACTCCTACAGCTCTGCTAAAGTGACAAGACCCTCTCCTGTGAGTTCTTAGCACATATGATAAGGTGTAAAATTAGATTTTACACCTTATCATACTTGCAAATGAGAGGAGATTAAAGCCACGCCCCTTTATGGGACAAGCCACGCCCCATTCACAGACACACCCCTCCATGCGTACCTATTTTCCATTAAAAAAAAGTTGGAGGGTATGAGATCACTGATTGAGATAACAGCCCGGATCCAGAACTGTTGTTTTGTATATGGAGTTTACCGTCTGTATATGTGTCTGTGTGTGTGTGTGTGTGTATGTGTGTATAGCCGGGGCTGTGATACAGTGTAGTTAAGAGGAGGATGTCAGTCACTCACATTTCCCCTCCTAGAGAGCTGCAGGATACTGAAGACTGTATGTTTCCGAAGGCAGGGTGGCCTTCAGAAAATGCGGGGTCCGGGACACAGCTGCGGGGCCCTGTTCCATGTGTCGCCATTGGTGATATCACATAAGGACGGGGCGCCGCAGACCTGCTTTAACAGTGGGCCAGTGCGCAGGAAAAACCTTTCCCTCCACATTGGCCAGCCACTCGGTGGGCCCCCATAAGCTCTGGGCCCTGGACACTAGTCCCGGCTATCCCCCGCCCCCTGATGTCCACCCTGTGTGGAAGCCCTTTGTGTGAGTGGGGGCCCCAGGGCGCGTTGAGAAAATGTAGGGGTGGAAGCACGTAGTCAATGTACAGTAAGGGGCGTGCCAAGATAAGTGACCCTACAAAGATGAAACAAAGGTTACTATATGTCACAATATGTTTCATAAGCTAATTTAGAAAGGGAAACGCAGGGTTAAGAATTTAACACGAGTACATTTAAACTCCCTGAGTGTGAATGGCCCTAGTGATGTCACTCACCTTTCATCCCTTTGTATTGGTTGAACTTTAGGTGCGGGGAGGAGTTGCTTTCCAGGAGTTTATTTGAGTCAGCTGGGACAGGAAGTTGTGCCCTTGCTGCTTTGGATTAAAATTTGGATTTGGATGCTCCTGTTTATAGTTGATTTATTGGTCTGTGTGTGACCTGCATTTATTTGTTTACCTGCTTACTTTGGCCCCCATCAATTTTTGATAATCCTTAGCATGATCCACTATGGATCCCAAATTCAATATATAAATAAATAAATAAATAAACAATTAAAATGTTAATAAATTATATTTGAGCCACAGACAAATCTCAGTGTGTTTTATTCAGTGTAGAAGGCTTGGGGTGAGTGACGTGGTCGAGGGGCATCTATCATACATGGTAAGTTCATTGTTTCTGATACGTCACTGTTGTCCAGTAAAATATATTAAACTCATCTGAAATCGCTGCTGTATATATCTATCTATATATGTATATATCGCTGTGTATTGTGTGGTTGTTGTTTATTTTTACAGTACAGTAAAAAATAAATCATATTTTCATATTTCCTATAAATAAGTTTTTCCTTTGTTTTAGAGCATAAATACTACGACTGCAGCGTCCACACATTATATAACTTACAGAGTGTCTGGAGACATAGCAGCAAAGAGTTGTGCTTTGTGTCAGTACGCCACTAGCCGTTATGTACTTCCCATACAGATGTCCCCTTCACTTGTGCATGTGGATTGGACTTACTAAAGCGTCCATTACATCACGTGTGATGTGCTACCATTTGCACTCAGATCTGGATCAGGGGGCTGTAAGTCCCCGTTGGGAACAGCCCTATTTCAATAGCACTGTTTTCTCCCAGCCAAATTGTCTGCGAAATCATTTGCTTCTGGCACCGAACACGGTGTTCCAAATGGTAAGTATCCCCAACCCCTTCCCTAATCCTTACCCTAACCCTCCCTTCCAAAAAGCCAGACTGTAACCCTCCCTTCCCCGCAGCCAGACCCTAACCCTCCCTTCTCCGCAGTCTGATCCTAACCCTAACCCTCCCCTTCCACAGCCCTAACCCTCCCCTCCCCACAGCCTGACTCTAACCCTCCCTTCCCCGCAGCCACTCCTTAACCCTTCCCTTCCCCGCAGCTTGATCCTAACCCTAACACTCCCCTACCACAGTCCTAACCCTCCCTTTCCCAAAGCCTAACCCTAACCCTCCCCCTAACACTAAAAGTCGTCAGAGAGATTACTTACCTCTCCTGCGGTGGGTGTGCGGCGAGTCCGGCGGCATTTCCAGAAATGAATGGGTGAGTATGCCGATCGGCAAACTCACTCATTCATAAAAAAGACATCTAAAATAGTAACTATTTGAAATAGGGACAGCCGAAAATGAACTTTCGGCTGTCTCTACTTCAGAAAGCCACTTATCATTGCTAGGACCACCAGTATCGGGACCAACATTTTCATCTGCTAATACCCCAGTCATAAATGATATGCAGTAAACACACCTATGTCATGATACCTTTGACATTATTTGAGACATTGGTTATTACATTGCAAGACCCATTCTTATATTATGAGTTGATTAGGCATCTCTTTTCACAGAAACGGCTGAAATGATTCTCACGGCCCCTCCTAATCGCTGCACCTCTCCCTTGCCTCTTTAATTTGCAGCTGAATCCCTTAGAAACGATGATAAAAAATTAATATAATTTTGTATTGTTTTGCTCACCATTGTGCTCCCATAATCCAATTGTATGGCATATTTTGCTGCTTACAAAATGTAAGATAATAATGAGAACATTTCACAAATATGTAAAGTGTTTGACATATTCCAGATGTTGGGTGTGACATCCAGAGGGGCGACATCATCTCAAAACAAGACTTTCAACAATTTCTACACTGTTTATGTGAGTTTATAGTAGATAAATATCTTTCTAAGAAATATATATATATATACACACACACACACACACACACACACACACACACACAAATATAAAATTGTTCCCTTTATTCCAGATTGCATTAACTTTTCCACTCTATGCAAATACATGCATCTATTCCAATAAATCTAAATTTATTCTGACCCATCTAGGTGGCACTTTGACACCTTCACACATGTAGGGGGGGGCGGGTTTCTGGATGCCCAGAAACCACCCCATCACAGTGCCTGTAGCCTAGTTTACACTGTGAAGCCGGGGCCTCAATAAATTGCTGAAAGGCTGAGAACCTGGCTCTTTCCCAAACCTAACAGACAATAACTTTGAGACACCAATAGCCATACAGAGACTTAGAATTGTGGTTATAAAAGTGGCACAGTTGATTAATCAGTTCTCTAATTGGAATTGGAGAACCCAGAGGGAAGCTTTAAAAAGTCAGCAAACCTGGTATAAAAGCACCCCTTTAAAAATCCTGATATGACACCAGACTAGGATGCAGTTGCAAATGGGTGGTGCATAGTATTACAATGTAAAATCCACACTACTGCAACACAGCCAGCTTATGTTCACTGGCATCACAAAATTTAAGACAGCTCCTGGGCAGGGACTGCCATCAGTGAAGGGGACTGCCAGGACTAAATCCCAGGAACACAGAGAGAGAGAAAGGGGGGACCTGCTGACACTCGCCTCAGCTCTCCACTAGCAGTAGGACACAGATGAGTCACAAGTCATTAATCTCCTACCGCTGATACTTGCTGTACTAGGCTGCACGGCAGTGGGCCGATGCACAGGAAGGATTTCTTAATAACAAGCCTTCTCTGCACATCAGAGTGCTGTTAATCATTCCCACAGAGATAAAAAGAGAGAGACCACCAGCAGGTATCGGCAGTAGGACACAGATGAGTCACAAGTCATCAATCTCCTACCGCTGATACTTGCTGTGCACAGGAAGGATTTCTTAATAACAAGCCTTCTCTGCACATCAGAGTGCTGTTAATCATTCCCACAGAGATAAAATGCAGCAGTCCGGATCCTGGGCCCCACAGTTTCTACTTGCAGCCCTGGCCCTGGGTATCTGAAGTCTGTTTGTGGGAGGGAGTGGTTAATGGTGCCATTTCACAGATGTGAGGATATTGTTACCCTATGACTATGGATCCCTATTATTATAATTATTATTAACGTTTACTTATAAGGCGCCACACAATCTCCGCAGCGCAGTACAGGGGCAATAGCAAAGACAATAGTTACATATTCAATACAACAATTAACAAAGGGTATAAAAACATTAATAAGGAATACAATTCATGTACAAAGCAAAATGAAAACACATTACAAATAAAAGCAGAACAATATGTAAGGAAAATAAAGATGCTGGATATGTGTGTAGGAGCAGGTAAATAAGGAGAGAGATTGACAGTAGAGAGGAAAAGGTGGGAAGTGATGAGGACAGGGTAGAGGGATGATGACAGGAGGGAGGAGGATCCTGCTCATAAGAGCTAACATGCTAAGTAAGAGAGGGAAAATAAACAGGAGACACAGGGCTGAAGATGGGGAGGGCAGGTAAGCTTAGGAGGAGGAAGTGTATTCTAGCCTAAAGAAGTGGGTTGTGAGGTTGCATCTGATGCTCGGGGATCACTTATGATCTTTAGATTTAGTCTTATATAACTATACATGTGTCGTCTCTGGTTGGCTACAGCCCTGGAACATTGGCAATAGAATGGTTATTGCTTGCAGAAAACAACAACAAATCCGTCGCTACCAAATATGGGCATTTCTCCATTCGCCTTGCAATGTCACAGATAACGGATTCCTTAGGTGTATTATGCGATAAAGAAAACACATGATATTTATGCAAATGAAGTTTGTCATTGAAAATGCATCTGTTTTAACTGAAATATACATTTTCCAGTGACATAAGCCGTATCGCCTTACAAGAAACAGGATAACGTAGATGAAGAAGTTTGGCGTGGCCCGGATTCTCTTCACAGCAGATGACTTTACTTGTTAGTTTTCTGGCAATCTCTTGAAATGATCGTGTTACTAGGAATGAAGCTCTTGTGGTTAAAACAAGCACATCACAAACAAGCAAATCAACCAAACAGCTAAAACTGGAGTTAGGTTTGGTCAAATAAGCTGCGTTTGCGTAAAATATAGATAATTGTTTCAATGATTTGTTTGTTGGTAACCGTTTATATGTTATTTCCCAAAATATATATAAAAAAATTCTATTTCCCTTTATAACATTTTATATTTGGGAACCTCCTCATCGCTGATGCTTACAGTGTGGGACTTTCAACCAAAAAACAAGCGATGGGAGTCCCCACTCCGATGTGCTGGCTTTAGAAATAGAGACTGTCTGTTCAACTGTCTCTATTTGGAATAGGCAGCCATTTTGGAATATTTTTTTATGAATGGGTGAGTGTGCCGATCTGCATACTCATTCATTCATATTCGCCGGGCGCGACGCACCCGCAACTTTTAGTGTTGGGGGGGTTAGGGTTAGGCTCTTAGGAAGGGAGGGTTAGTGTTAGGGCCCTAGAAGGGGAGGATTAGGGTCAGTCTGCGGGGAAGAGGGTCTTAGGGTTAGGCTATAGAGAAGGGAGGGTTAGGGTCAGGCTGTGGGGAAGGGAGGGTTAGGGTCAGGCTGTGGTGAAGGGAGGGTTAGTGTCAGAATTACGGTAAGTATTGGGGTTTTTTTTTAAGCTTACCGTGTTCGGTACTCCGGTGATCAATTGCTATGGGCTGGGAGAGAACGGCCCTATCAAAATTGGCCCATTCTTAGCGGGGACCCACACCCACAAACAAGGGACTCTATATTTCTGTAAAGATGGTGTTTTCTTCATTTCTTGACATGTGGGTGCTGCAATTTCACTATGGATCTGGATTCTCTTTTCTGTAATGATTTGCATTCTTATGCATTTACAACACTGGGATGGGTGCGAGCTCTAGTTGGTTAGTTCTATTCCGACTACTGATGCTTCTCCATTTTAAGTGAGGATGCAATGTAAATCCTAAGGTAGGTGTCAGTTGGCAGAAGGCTGTGCTAATAGCTTTCCCTCACTAGTATGGAAGGCTGAATCCATCGGTGATCTCTCATTGGAGTCCACCAATACCATTACTCATTGCTTATGCAAATAAAAGATTGGTGCCTCTCAGAATTGAGTACTACCAGTAGATCTGGGACATTGAATTTGGATTAGGATCAAAAAGGATGTTGGCTTTAATGGACGAAGGATACCCAAGACCTAGGAAGGTTCTTATGTCCTGGAACATGACTTTCTTTTATCCTGGAGGAGCAGACAAGTTGTCAATCTCAGGTTGAGGCTTCAGTGAGTCTCTTACCTTTACTGGATCCAAAACTAAGAGCAAATTCCATATTTTGGAATCCTTAATCCTGTAGATAAAATATATGCGCACTCCCCCTGGCATTTCTATGCGTGGAAGGGACTGCACATATGATATGTGTGCACTCCCCCTGGAATTTCTATGTGTGGAAGGGACTTCCGTGTTCAGCATCCCATGTTAAGTATTCTGCACGTAACCCTCTTTGTGCGGAATGCTAGGTCATGCACTAGGGCTTGGCCAAGCCCTTACTGTTAGATTACCATTACTATATCCACCCACAATGTGTATCTCGTATGCCTGGTGAGTGGACCCACCCTGACAGTGAAGACTAACTTCTGCACAGAGCATAGTACTCAACTGACAGCGCACGTAATTCAGTTGTCTTTATTAATTCTGGATCCTAGCCCTTAACTATATGACGTAATCCTTAACGAAAGACCTTATCATACCATGGGCCAGATTTACTAAACTACGGGTTTGGAAAAGTGGAGATGTTGCCAATAGCAGCTAATCAGATTTTAGCTGACAATCTCTAGTATGTAGAAACAAAGTGAGAGCTACAATCTGATTGGTTGCTATAGGTAACATCTCCACTTTTCCAAACCCGCAGTTTAGTAAATCTGGCCCATGGTATGATTTAATATGGTATATCCTGCCCCTCCATCGAAAAGACTTCCATCAAGGAAGCCTCGATCCCAGGGGTCCAGATTCGTAATGGAAGACTTTGCACTCGCCATTAGCGGACTGTTTCTTGCAACTGTGGAAACCGTGCGTAAGGGGTGAGTCTGGATTCAGTCTAAAATGCTTTGCTAGTACCATAATTGAAGGTTCACTGAAAATGCACTTGTTCAGGCTAGCCTACCCCTCCTCCATTTAACATCCTCCCTGCATCCTACATCTATCCCTTCTTCTTCTCCTTCCCCCCTCTCCTCCGCTCACACCATCAGTCCACTTCCTTCCCTCTCCTTATGTCCTCTGTAAGTTCATCCCTCCCACTTAGTGTGTTAGCTCATGTGAGCAGGGCCCTCCATCCTAGTGTTGTTCCTTCTCCACCACTCCCCCCTTAACTTCGTACTCTCTTGTCCCCCCTCTGCTACCCTTTTCTGCCTGCCACACCTGGTGGCTCCCTCTTAACCTCTCACTGTGCTCTATCCCCTCCTCCTTGATCTACCAAGCTTGACACCTCGCATTTTGCTTAGCGTTCTGTGCTTGCTTCACTTTATTGTATTTTTGTGATATTTTTATATTTAGATTGTATTTTATTATATACTATGCTGTCCATCCCTGTCCTGTATGTCTGTACTGTATATTATTATGTACTATGCTGCCCATCCCTGCCCTGTGTGTCTGTACTGTATTTTGATTTATTTTGTACGGCGCTGCGGACACCTACAACTACAATTGGCTTTTGTAGCTCCTAAATAGGGATTTCCTGCTAAAATTTGCAACCTGTGAAACAAATAGCTTTAAATAAATATAACATGGGTGTGCATACCTTTAATTCAATTGCAAGATCAACAAAGACAGGGATTGATGTACCTGAACAGAATTCTATATAATGTTCTCTACCAGTGTCACATAAATAAAAATATTTTGTGTACTAGAACATTTCTATTCTTCATGTACATTTTTTAATCCGCATATGTCCTAGGGTTGGTGTAGGTTGAATAATTCTCAGTCAAGTACTGATGACATCGGCAAGAAGATGGGCCAGGTCACTGACAGATGATTTTCAGATTAATCAAAATTCAATGACAACTTTGTCAAATGTTCCGGGCAGATACATTTGTCAGTTATCAGAGGAGAAGAAAAATTGCCCAAAGTTAATGTTATTTTTGGTACAGAGACATCTATCATGAAAGATAAAAATGAGTTAGTAACAATGTAAAATCAGCGGCAACTGGTACAACATTGTTTTTTTGTGAAATAATTTCTTATTCTAAAATGAAATAATCTTATTTTACAATAATGTAATGTTATTTGAATGATTATCAAATTTAACATCATTGGAACGTGTGTATGGATATGACAAAACAAATACAGTAATGGGAAGACACTTTAAATGATAACCATGTATTCTGTAAGGTAAAGTTTTTATAAAAAACAAAACAAAAACAAAACCAGGAAACTAATCAATTTAAATCTGTATTGGAAGTTAAAGCACAGCATTCACATTTATTTATTGTGGAGAGGATCCTTCATTTATGTGGAGCACAGTTCTGAAAAAGTTCTGAGATGCCAGTGTTGCTGGGGCATTTTCTTTCCTTTGTTTCTGTTGCTAGCAGATTACCCCCTGGCCTTTCATGGACCTGTTTGCATTTACCTATAAATTGATCAGAGCAACTTCCATTTTGTGTGTATAGAGTTCTGAGATAGGGAAAAAGTTTTTTGCGTAACATATACTTGAAAAAAAAATTTGGCAAAAACCTGAAGAGTAAACAGTGATCACAGCAATGGCCCAGATCCAGTACAACGCTTGTGAGCGAATTTTCGCGTGGCGGACACGTAAAATCACATTTTGGTAAGTACTTTGCATGCGCACCATAGAAAATACGCTCTGTAACATAGCGCAAATGTGAACGTATGGGCCATTCACGTATGTGTCGCGTAAATCCTTACGTGTGGGCGTGTCAATTTTACGTAAAAAATACGTCTGAAATACGCTATATAGGCGGGGGTTTGTATTTAAAGTGTACAGTATGGGCGTGCTTAGCTGCGTAAATATGTGTTGCTCATACGTACGTGAGCGGATGACATCGGTTACGCGGGCAAAAGTTAAGGTAGGGTTTGCAAAGCGGATCTCGGACAGAATACGTACATTCAAGGGGTGTGCCAAGGGGAGTGTCTGGAAGGTACGTATGCGTAAATACGCTACGCAAGCAAATGTATTGCAAGCAGAGTTCTGGATCTACCTCAATGTCCGTTTATGGTAAAATCTTTGGGTTCCATTTACCAAACATAGGCCGATCCAGAAAAAGTCCCCTGTTTCGGAACATCCGCGCATGCGTGTACCAGATGTTCTGACAGCAAAAGTTCTAACACTACTAACCTTCAGTTACGATGGCCATATACCTATGTAAATGAGGGGTCGGGGGAGGGGAAGTCCTGTTACGACTAGGTCTGCAGCTGTACGTACGCAAACCTAGTCGGAAAAGATAAGGTAGGAATCTGGACACGTGTCCAGATTTCCTACCAACAGCGGGGAGTGCACAGGGCATGCATTCCTCACTAAGGGAGCGTAACTACGGACAGTCTGGATCTGGCCCATAGTTTGTAAGCCTGGAGATCTGTCCTCTCCGCTCGCCTATACTCTGTTAGGTGGATTGGGGCGGGGTATTTAAATTTTACGGTAGGGGTGTGTTTATTCGTGCAAATTAGTGGTCACATGTACTGCTGATCTGCATGGCTGACTAAAGACAGGGTTATAGCAGCGTCACTGTGCACAAGAGAGGGGAGATAACTCCCATCCTCCGTGTGGAATGCCAGACCTCTGTACATTCACTAAGAGGTCTGCCTTTTTAACAAAGGAAAAGGAATTTCGTTCACAAGTGAGTGTTTTCTCCCAGTCAATATAAAGTTTCTGTGGTTTTTCTCTCGCTGTATAGCACTTCAGGGAATTTCTTAGTACTTGAGACTCAAGGTAGCTTAATGGCTGTTGGCACACTGTTACGCCAGCTGAAATTAGGGTACGCTGGCCACAGGGGGAGTGTCAGGGGGAGTGCATGCCGATGCGCTGTGTGTTAGCACGCAACGCACATCGGCGGAAGTCTGGATCAGGCCCTAAGACTCGATTCCCCACAGCCTATCCCTAAGAGTCTCTTCCCCGGAGCCTAACCCTAAGGCTCCCTTCCCCGGAGCCTAACCCTAAGGCTCCCTTCCCCGGAGCCTAACCCTAAGACTCCCTTCCCCATAGCCTGACTCTAAGACTCAATTCCCTGCAGCCTTAGCCTAAGACTCCCTTCCCCACAGCCTGACCCTAAGACTCCCTTCCCCATAGCCTAACTCTAAGACTCCATTCCCTGCAGCCTAACCCTAAAACTAATGAGCAGAAATAGCATTTTCATTCCAGAGAAAGTGCCTCCTGTTGGAAATCTCTTCATGCGTGTGGAAGGGGTTAAAATCTAAATGCATTAATGCAGGGGCATAACTAGCCCAAATGGCACCCAGGGTAAATGTGGCGCACCCCCCCCCACCTCTAAAAGAAATAATAAACCCCTCTTACCTTACTCTCTGCATCTGAGAGCAACTGCAGTGCGGCATCCTCCCCTCAGTGTTCAGCCGGACAGCGCCGGTCACATGATACACTGCAAGAGTGAGCTAATAGGTCCTATAGGCTAGTGCTGTCCGGCTGAACACTGATTGGAGGATGCCGCACTGCGCTGCAGTTGCTCTCAGACGCAGAGAGTAAGGTAAGAGGGGTTTATTCTTTCATTTTCTTTCTTTTTGTGTGGGTTTTGCAGGGTATGTGACCTACAAAACCCATACTAGTTACGCCTCTGCATTAATGCGTGGATAGAAGCGGCCAAGGCTAGTGGAAATATCGTTGGCTCTAAAATTCAATTAGGTGTAAGGATTGACCCCATGCTGAACATACACACTCTGGGGGAACACTTTGGAAACCATTTTAAAGACCCCACTCTGTCCTTGTTACATATCTTTTGTGTGTTTAGTGAATTGTGTAAAGGGCGTTTATTGTGGTTTATTATATACATGTTATTACTTATTTATTAGCATGTTTTCATATAGGGCCATCATATTACATAATGCTTTACAATTTTATGTTTACAGTGGTCCATTAATACAGTCTTTTGAGTAGAATACATTAATATTTTTTTGACCCATGTATTACTACAACAAACCAATCCAAACAAAAATCTTCTCATAAAAAAAAAGATCTTCCATATACTTATACCATAAAATACAGAGTTTAGACTAATTTTAGTAAATCTTTAAAAGAAAATAACTGACCTTTATTCTTTAATGTCACAACGCCACATTCTCTAACTGACAGCTTGCAACGTGTAGAATTTAGCTGTACAAACATGGAAGGTTCACATATACAATTGGCCAATCGGGGATGAGAAGGGGTGTTGTTTAGAATTTACAATAAACACAGCACAATAGATAATGCCCGCATTCCTCAACCAAACTTCACACTCCACTCCAGCACAAGTACCCAATAAATCCACTTAATGAGTCAACACTTAAATGAGAATCTGAGTCTGCCAAACAGTTACAGAAATAATTCTTCTGTTAATCGCACAAGTTTTGCTCTGAGATATTGCTCTCTACTATCACTATAATCTATATAACAGCCTTAAAATGTTATATCTGGAAAGGAGTTTAATAAATAATTTTATTTTAATTTGAGACCCAAATACTTGGGTAATCCTGGTGCACATTGGTGGGATATATAGTTGACTGAAGCTCTCGATTCCCTTTGTAGGAGGTTATGAATTGGACTGTGAAGATAGGACCTGATCCTCTATGTGTTTACCGCATGTACGGAGGTCTTGCAGTCTGCACAGAAGAGAGAAATGGACTCCTCTTTCACTGCCCTCTGGCGTGCGGACTGTACATGACTTACCCTGTCATAAAGCAACCTTAAGTCACCCGAGCAGCCGTCTGGAACCTTTAAGACCCAATCCTACTGTAATTGCCCCCCCCACCACACCTTACAGAGTTTAGGTGACCGGAGAGGATACACTGCCCAGTCAATCAGGTGTGAGTCACCGCTGAGAACGGAACTTTTTCAAAAGAGCCGTTCCAAACTGGCTGGAAAATCGCTGCACCGAAAGTTGAATATCAATCTATTGCCAACCATTACCTTAATCTTTACCCTAACCCTCCCCCTTCCATTATTCTAACCGTTCCTTCCCCGTAGCCTGACCCTAACGCTCCCTTCCCTGCAGACTCCCTCTCCTTCCATGACCTTAACCCTAACTCTCCCTCCCTTTGAGTGCCGGCGGGTGCAACTGATCTGGCAGTTTGCGATGCGACGGGTTCAGCGACTTTCGAAAAATTAATGGGTAAGTTTACCGTCCGGGATACTTACTCATTCTAAAAAAAAAATTCTAAATGCTTGTTTCTAAAAGTGCCTTTTCTTGCCTGACATCGCTGTTGGATGAATCTCCAGGCATACAGAATAATGTTCACATGCCTGGAGATCCCTTGCAGAACATTTGTCTGGCGCATGTGCATCTCCATCAAGAACCCCAGCCAACATACTTTGTGGGCCTGATCCAGAGCTACGATGTTATACTGAGCGCTGTAGCGCTCAGCGTAACATCGCTGCTCTGGGCCGACACTCCCCCTGTGCGGGCGTATGGCCCCTTCCTTACGCCGGCTGCAGATACGCAATGTACAGGAAGTAAAGCTGTAAGCAGATACATGCCCAAATACGCAGTGCTGTTTGTTTCTCATATTTATATATCTCTTAAATGGAATGTTTCTAGGTCAGTAGTATCTGTTTACGGTAAGTAGTGTAATCTTAGCACACACTATGCAATCATATATCTATGGTTTACTTTTCTTAATCCACAGATCATCTTTATGATCATACTTGAAGGAGTTAATAATTTTTTAAATAAGTAATGGCCTATAGGAGGGGGAGTAGCTAAAACCCACAATGGAGACTGAAGCTAAGTTAAAGCACATAGGAAAACCACAAAACATCAACCTACATGAGAAAAAAAAAGTGAAAGAAGAGACTAAAAACAAATTTTAATCATCAAGTAAAACCTGCTCAAGTAACATTTGAAAACGGGACAACATAAGTTTATGTTCTTTGTATCATCTTTTAGTAAATAGACACATGCTTAAAAACATGTTACAATGATTAAAGCAAATGTTTAGTTTAGACATGAGAAAAATAACATACACGATATTGATTTGGGTGAGCATTTATATTTTAACAAGCTACTCTTTTGCCATTAGTTCAGGAAATAAGATAAGGGCCCGATCTAGAGAGATATATGCCTAATCATAAAAATTATATTTGCATATTTTTACACTATGCATGCCCAGAAAAGAAATTCATGTAATTGCACTATCCAGACTAGAACAAAACACACAATGGGCCAAATCCAGAACTATGGAATCTATGGAAGACGAACGCAGTTCAATAAACAGTAGCTACTGCGCATGCGTAGTAGCTATTGTACGTAATCTGCGTATCGTTAAGCCCCTCTCTCATGCGGGCTTAATGGCAGTTTACGCTGCCATAAGCCTGCCTTAAATAAATTGTGCGGATCAGCCCCCTCCCACACTGTACAATTAGCATGCTTACTCCCGCCAACGTTAGCGGGTGGAGGGGAAGCACAGCCCATTTCCTTGCTACGCTAGTGTTACTATAGTCTGGAGGACGCATGCAGTCAAATCAGGCCACTTACGCACCTTGCGTGCATAAGTGGCCTAACAGACCTAACTCTGGATCCAGTCTAATGTTTGGAAATGTTGCGTATGGCTATTGCTGGCAACCTAGGTAAATAAGATGAAGCATGTTGCTATTTTAAAATACTTTTTTACTTGCATTAAATTTTATTTATTGTTTTTTTTATTTATGTCTATTTTTTGTACATTTCCCTTGTCAATTAACAGAATACTTGCATGAAGCATAACCATTATTTTCATTACACATTACAGTGGACTAAGCCTGAACACCTCTCTTTTGTTCCTTGTAGTTACACAGTGGTCACTTTTGTCCTTGGCTCCACCTCTCCATTTATATATACATGCACACATTTCATATCTTTGAATTGAAGCATGGCCTTGTGTGTTTTTTTGTTACTTGTGTCTGAATGACTGCAAAACATAACTTCATTGTGCTTGACTGTTATGTGAGCTTTCATAATAGACTGTAAACTCATATTTAGATGAGTGTTCGGATCACTTGTAAAACACCCATTACCTAAGTGGGGTTGTTCCATAATGGTCAGCATCAATACTCAGGGATACTGGACTTGATTCAAACTTAAGAAGGATTTAGGTTTTATATTATATGCAACTAGTAGCATGGCGACTCCTCTGACACATCCCCGGTTTTCATCTTCTTAACAGACCTACAAATGTCATATGCCATAGGGCTACCTTATCTTTAGGTTCTTAGTGCGTAGGGTCGGCCGTAGCTCTGGATCAGGCCCTATGTTCCTAATTATATGCAACTAGTAGCATGGCGACTCCTCTGACACATCCCCGGTTTTCATCTTCTTAACAGACCTACAAATGTCATATGCCATAGGGCTACCTTATCTTTAGGTTCTTAGTTGTGTGCGTAGGGCAGCTAATTAAGAGCATTTCTGTCTAACCATGTCGAGATTTCATAATTTAAATGGCTCCCTCCACCCACTCTTCTTATCTTCATTCTTTATTTTTCCCAACACGCTCCTTCCTTCTTAAGTCACTAGGAACCTAGAATAAATAGGTTTGTAATGGTGAATCAGAGCCGTCCCGTTCTTAAGTTCTATATGAATTGTGTCTATTAGGTTACTACATACTACATATACACAGCTAAAAAAAATTCAGATTCTTAAGTATTAATCAGGTCCGCTATCTCTACTGATTTAATATGATACATGATTGTGTTTTCACAAATTTTCCAACCAAGAGAACCAGCATTTATTTATATTTAATTAAAAAAAATTTCCTGCTTCCTGTTAAATTTATAGCAAATTTCTGAATAATGATGACACAACTTTAATAAATACATCAACATGTTAGATTTACAGATGCAATTATGAGCATGCTCAAAACAGGGCCATAGGAGAATACTATAAGACAGGTCTCCAAAAAATATTTACAATCTAGGTGCCAGCACAACAAAAAATTGGTGCCAGGTTTTATGACAATTTTATATAGAAAAATGTACTTACCATAAACATTGGCATAAAAATGTTTGTCAAAAATTGCATGTAAAAAAAAAGTGATACCTAGTATTCATTTAATTATATCTCTTCCACATCCTGCTCAAGAACCCGGGATTTTGGGTTAGGCCCAGGTCAAGGCTCCAAACACTCACCACCCATCACACTGTCAGGACAGACCCGAGTCTTGGAATTTCCTGCAGTGTGAAAGAGATCATTTCAGTGTCTGTGACCCTGGGATGATCTGTTTGACATGGCAATATCTTACAACCCAGGATATTGGCGAGGCGAGCAGCGACATTGGGGATCTTGATCCGGTCCCATGTATTTAACTAAAACGTAAGTATAGTGTAGCTTTCAGGATTTTCAGTTTCAAATAAGTTTTATTTAAAAATACTAAAGGGGCAAAGGCAGAGATATTGGAGATATTTTTTGCCCCTTCCCCTGTTTCTACAGTAGAGCTTGATCCCCCTCTGTCTATGTAGACAGAGACCTTGCAGTATTTAGGTGACTGCTATAGCAGTAGCCAAATATTCCAACGGAGGGAGTCATATGCTCCCATCAGAGCCCCACAATTCGAATGGCATGTGTGCAAGTTTTAAGTCACATGTGTGCTGTATCAGGAAAAAGTGCCTGGTCAGAGAAACTTCTGCAGGTGAAACCAACTATAGGCAGGGTTGACAAAAACATAAGAAGGATTAGCACAGAAAAAGGAACCTTGATAACAGTAGTGCAAATATATCATGTAAGTAGGGTTATGTATAGACAGTTATGTAAAAGTGTTACAAACAACATCTACTGACTAGTACAGCTGGGCTCAAACAAAGCTTTCTCTGCCATGATGCTCATTTCGGGACTTGGTGGGGAAGCTGTATTGCAGCCCATTAGTAAATAAAATGTTGGGTGACGTCAGCTCCATTGTTTGATCTCTGCAGGAAGCCTGTAGCGGCTAATTGGTAAGTAAACAATGATTTCTGGAGCCCTATTCAACTTTCCCATATGGGAAAGGTTTAACTGAGCACAACTGTATTTCAGAGTATAAAAATTTGATTTATAACAGCCTCTTGCAATGCAGGTAGCAGCCTTCTGATGCCATCCAATCCAGAGAGCATCCTAGTGACCTCCAATACAGACAACATCTTAGTGACCACTACCCATGTTTTTTAAACATCCTAGTTCTCTTCTAAAAAGGGACTGGCTGGCCTCAAAAGTCACCAGACTACTGATAAAATTCCCCTATAAGTCATAGTTGCCGACTCTCCCGGGAGACTCATGAAATTAGGGCAGTTCTCCCGGGAACCCGGGAGAGCCTGCAAATCTCCTGCAAAGAACTTGAGGCTCGTGGTTTCCATGAAACCACAGCCTCACAAGTACTGCCTTCCTGCCTGGCAACACTAGTTTACTAGTGTTGCTAAGGGCAGGGAGGGACTTGATGACGCAAATTGCCATCCCTATGAAACACAGAAAGGGGTAATTGATAGTCAGGGGTAGGGCTTAATGATGTGATATCGTGCCGTTAAGCCCCACCCCCTGCATGCATCTATGGCTTCCCTCCAGGATCTCCTGGACGGAAGCCTTTAAAAGTCCTACCTTTAAAAGTCCAACCAGTCCAAAGTGCAACTCTACTATAAGTCCTATGGCCAATCCGTCCACTACAGTGACAATATCTAGAGCATTGATAATACCTAGATATCACGAGCACTGTATACTTTGTAGCCTCATTCGACAATCTTATTCTGCTCTTAAATCACGCATATAAAACATATAAAACAAACACATTTTTATATTGATTTTATGCAAATAGCTGTTATTAAGTTTATGGTAGATACATGCCATGAAAATGAATTTTTATTCTGATTTATTCCTTTCCAGATCGCAATGTTTGTATGTTTGTTTATCTGAGACAGTAAATCAATACAATATAGAAGAGTTCAAGTAATCCCTGCTAGCGCTATGTAAATGGCTCGTTTTCTCAGTATTAGTAAAGTTCATAACAGGACATTGAATTCAAATGTTAATGCAATGCAGTGGGGTGTGCAAATGTACCATGTGTTTGTAGTAACATCTAATACGTTTGGAAGGTTAATTTAGCACAAGTGTATACATGACGATCTTGTGATGGGGAGAGTGAATTACGCCTCGATAAGTCTTGTACGACCAATAAAGTCATTTTGCGGGGGAATTTTTGTTTTTCAAAGCTATTTAGTGAGTGGCTTATAAGCTGAATCCACATTTTTTTTCCTTAACGTTTGCCATATGTATTCCTAGTGAGTTACACTCCCTTTCCCCTTAATCTCTTGCACATGACGGACATACTTTCATAGCTTTTTTTCCAATTAGAAAAAAAAGCCAGTGTACTTTATGTCAGTGCCAATTTGTGTTTGGTCAGAGGTTCGAGTCAAAGACTTCTAGTAATTTAAATGAGAAGGTAGAGAAGTACTGAAAAACAGAATGTTTTCTTTGAAATCGCCTTCCAAAATACAACCCTTGGGTAATTCCTGTTTTTTCGTCACTTTATTCTAAGAAAGTGAAACATTAAACAATCACAAGGGAAAGAAAAGTATTTTAGTGTCTAAGCTGTGACTGACCAAAACTTTTTTATTCTATAAACAGAAGGAAGATAAGTCAGGGTTGCCGATTCTCCCGGAATGTCCCGAAATTCGGGCAGTTCTCCCGGTATCCCTTATATATATACTGTGCTTGAACCTGCACTCCTCCAATTCAGGCAGTATTGCTCCTGCTGCTCATTCAAAAGATAAATGCATATAGTTCAAAGGAAAGGCACTCATGGATAGGCTCGTATTTTTAGGATTGTATTTACTGCGCAATGAACCATGTATCATTTCCAGGCATAGATTCATTAAGACTGCACATAGTGATAAGAAAAAATAAGCGTGTCAGAGCTGCCTCCATAGAAAGTTAGGTAAAGAGTGTAGGGGGCTCATTTAAACCAGGCATAAGGGGGCATTTTACAAAGTCTGTGCATACTTTCCTTACTAAAGATGGCAAATACGCACGGTAGTCACGGTTGCCTATGCTTAAGTGCTTTTAGGCAGAAGCGAAACCAGCGAGTTTTGAGCCCAGGTGTAAAAAATATGCTTTGGTCCTGATGATATACCAGTTATTGTTATTGTAACAATGGGGAGCTTCGGCGGCGCGGTTATGACGGCTGTGGGCCCTTGTATCAGCATGGGCCCAGTGCCATTGCATGTGTTGCACCGGGGCCCATGCTGTGTTGCACCAATGGTAATTCCGCTCCTGTCTTTAGTTGCCTAAA